>BMAO01011646.1:0-215185 GCA_019973975.1 Trichonephila clavata | reverse complement strand
AATGCTGAAAAATTAATGAAATGTAATGATTAAGTGTAACTTATTAAATATTCCACTTCGGTACAAGTATTCTCTTTTGTTTTTATTAATTAATAAAAAATTATTAAACTACTCATTAACTTTACTCCTCCTTTAATAAAGAGGCACACTAAATTACTTTAAACTTATGTATCTAATGTACAAGATTTTAATATTGTTTATAACTCTATAAATGTATATATATATATATATATATATATATTTAAAGGAAGTTCCATTCCAAAATTTCCTCTTTTATTTTTATATTCTGAACATTTTATACATCTTGAAATGATGTTAAAAATAATTTGCTTATTTATCATCAACGCTGAGACATTTAATTTGTAATTGTTCTCGCACGTTATCCTTGAATTGATTTGAATATACAATTTTACAAAGAGATTTAAGCATTTTTATAACCTTTTACTTATAAACTGATCTTAGCTTCTATAAATAAGAATATATGCCCCAAAAAATTCAAAACAAAAATATATTATAAATAAATTATTTTTCTTGTAGAAGTTAAACATAAAAGAATCACCCTTCTTAAAATATTTACTTTAAGCATTATGTTACGATATACAATTGCAACCTTCCATTAAAGATACAGATAATAAAAACAAGAAATGGAATTAAATAAATGAACATTCTTCTTTTATATAGTATCTTTTTATATAAAATACCGTTCTTAGGTCGTATAAATTTGAAACAAGTGCTGGGATTATATTTTTTGTTGAAAAAAATCAAGTAATCTCTATAAGCAAATATTTAAAAAAAAAACTTAACATCCTTAGGCCAATGTAACTTAAAAATATAAAACATTATTCTTCTTTCGAAAAGTTACAAAAAAAAAAATGTTTCAGCAGCCATACTACTCTCTCTGAGGAATTGGTGGCTTTTATTCATGCCTTAATGACTGGAGCAAAGAAATGTACACACGAAAAGAAAAAGAAAAAAAAAATTTATTTTTCAATCAGCAGTATTTTTGACATAAGATAGTATGACGATATGCACTTAAGCTAATTGAATTTGAAGCCAAGGATCATGATTCATTTCAGTTCGCACACGCGTGCGCGAGCTTGTATTCACTCAGACTTTTAATTTTAAATTCCATCTCGATTTGATGCAGAAAGTTTTAAAACATAATATTTCCCAAATAATGTACATTTTTTCAATGTAGTGGAATAAGCAGTATACGGTTTGTAATACATCACCTGTACTGCAAGAAATGCTATAAACGTCTTGTATTACTTGATATTTTAACATGTCTTGGTTAACAATAATTTCGTTTAATTTTAAGAAGTTAACGTAGTTAAAACAAAATTATAATAGCCTTTCTTTCTCCGATTATTTCTCGCACACATCAGTTTAAATGTATACCATTAACAAAGTCAACGTTGATGTTTCTCCAAATGCTCCAAAAACGTTGTACTTCTCAATAGTCCACACAAAATCAAAGTATTTGAGGGAGTATTTATTAATGTTTAATACTTTGAAACTATGTAAGGGTAATTTAGTACGAGTTGAATAATGTGTTTAAAAATATTGAAAGTTAAGCTTATCCCTGATTTTTTGTGTTATTGTCAAAGAAAAGTGAAAAAAAAATAAATCTGTAAATACCAAATATTCATTGCTCTAAAAAAAAAGCTCAAAACAAACAATTTTTCTTTTTGTAAAATTAGTAATTGACAATCTTATTCAATATTGGTTTTTAATTTTTCAAGGAACAATAAATATATTTTGTATTTATAGATTTTTTTACTCTTTAAATCCCATATTTATAGTTACTGTTAAGACATTGTCAAGTTTAATAATTATGATTAAAAAAACACAAATGTTCATGTTTTTCAAAATTATTTGTGGGGTGTTTTATGGTTTGGGGATAAAAAGAAATAGGAGGGAGGGGGGCGGTCTACCACAAACAGTGAACAAGATCAGTTTCATTCCATTCCATTTTCTTCCATTCCTTTGGTGTGACACTTTTTCACAGTATAAAGAGAAGTAAAATCAAGATGCATGTTTAGAATTAGAGTTAAAAAAAATTTGTGAAGCTTACTGTTACATGCATAAAGTACACTGCTTACCCTAAAAAATTGCCGCAGCAAAAAAGATGGTTGACACAAAATTAAACTTGCCTTAAGGAAAGAAGTTTCTAGGATTTGCAAATGATTAGCAATTCACGAACGAAAGAGATAAATTAAGCAGCGTGCTTCTCATTTCGAAATTTCACATGAATGCTGGTTACTTGTAAAAAGATTGTACTAGTCTCTTGTTTGAAACAAATGCCGCTACAAGCGCACAAATTCAAATTTAAAAACTTGGCGAGTAGTTCCTGTTTGGAAAGAATGCACTCCTTGTCACCTTATCGTGCTTCACAATTAAGAGTTTTATTACCCCAATAACACTTATGTTTCTTCAGAAAGTGACCTAAAATAAATTCAAATTAAACTGTATTCCATAAAGGCTTTATCATTGCCTATCAAGGTTAAGGCTTATCAGCCCGCAATATTGCCTGTGTCGGATTACAACAACTCTTATGAGAATATAGTATATGGATTCCTGGGGATCATACTGAATACTACGCATGATAAGGCATACTTCCTACTAGCATCCGGGAAGAAAGAAAAGTTGTCAGGTTGGCTTTGCCGCAACATATACTGCTACGTTACTGACCTTGAGTCAGGAGTTGGATTCGTTCGAAGCAATACAAGTATTCGCACAAATAGTTTTTATACATTTGAACAGCCTCCTTAGGTTTCTATGAACAGTGAACGTTACATTTATCAAATCTTAAGATCAATGGCTGCGCATATTCTTCAATTACACATCATCTTCATATACGCAAAACCGTATGATGCCCGTCATGTCCTGACCTACCTTAGCACTGAGAGAATTCACCTAAGTGTTCTCTGAACATCACGTTCTCCAGATCTCTCACCCATTAAAAATGTTTGGTCATGGTATTTTGAAAGACTTGGTTGCAACCGCTTTTCAGCCCTAGCAATTTATAAAGTGTTGCGCGAATTTGAAGCGGCACGGAATGACTTGCTCGTATCTGTCATCCAAGCTCAATTAGACTCTATGCCTAATTAGATTAGAACCGTATCAGCTGTTAGAGGTGGTATCTGTGTGTACTAATTTCGGATATTGTATATGTCTCAAACTGCCAACAAATTTAATTATATCTTCTTCCTACCTTCGAACAAATTAAATTATATATATATATATATATATATATCTTCTTCCTGTTGTATATGTTTAAAATGTAAAGTTTTGTTATTTATACCCTTTTTTGTATTGAAAGTTGACGACCAGTAATTTATTCATTTGTTAATATAAATTACGAATAAGTAGTTTTTAACAAATGAACATCTCAAAAGAGCATATCAAAATGGCGTTTCTTATTTTTGTCAAAACTTATACTTATCTTTTTTCAAACTAATTTTCCAATACATATATATATATATTGTTACTAAAGATGACTAAGTGCTTTTTCATATAATTGACATTTATTGGTGTATTGAAATTCCGATGAAAAAAATAAATATAATACACACGGTCTGATCGTTTTCAAAATAAAAATGCGTATTTTCAATTGGTATTTTTTTAATTTTCAAACTTAGGAAAATTGAGAAATAGACTATTTTTATCAAATGTTGGTTTAGTAATTAATTATTTTTTACAAATATGTTTTCTTTTTCTAATGAAATTAAAATTATTTATGAGTGATAACTCATTATAAAATACGATTATTCATTATGTGAATAGGTATGCGTCTGTATTAGTATTTACTATACATCTTTTAAAAAATTTAGCACTTTTAATCTAATTAAGAATCTAAAGTACTTTGACAAATTTAATTCATGTTCCAGAATCAGAAACTGACTAAAATTTCAATGAAACAAATTTAAAATACAAGTTTAAGACATAAGTTTTTTTTCTACTAACAAATTCATGTATTTCATAAGTGTAAAACACAAGCTTTTCCTAGTAAAATGGAATTTTAAATTTAATATTACATCACATATTTTCATCTTATATTTTCTGCTACAGATTAACCATCAGGAGTAAATATCTGAAACTATTTGTGACTATGCAATTTCACCGGATAAGTTTGCATTAAATCCCTATTATCTCCTTACATCCTACAACAAATCCTTATATTTTACATATATTTTATAATTTAAGTTTCCATTCTATACTTATACTGAGTACATGGAAAATTTTTCTAAAATTTAATATTTGAGAGCAAAACTGTATTTTTCAGCATCCAAACTTTAGAGAATTTAATTTAAAGTTTTACCTTAGGAGTCTATGAATTTAAGCAAGAATCTAAAGCTGTAAATTTACTACTGAATTTATTTTTATCATATGACAATAATAATAAGAAAACGATAAATTCAGTAAACTTGTGTAGTTCGATTATATTTTTCTTGAAAGAAATTAAGCAAGGGACGTAGCTAGCTAAGCTAAGTTCACATTAATGCAATGCCTACTTTTGAACGTAGAATGTTTGTCTTTTTTAGTTAATTCCTATCCATAAAATCAAATATTTATTTAACTTCAGTGTCTTTCTGTATATAAGTGCTAATCAGTTACAAGTCACGAAGTAATTAGTGTTGTCATGTCTTTCTGTGTTGTTTTTCTAATCTACGAAAGTAGATAGTTTTATTTCCAATACAGAAGGCGAATGATCTATCGACAGAAAAAGATAAACAAAATAACAATGAAAGAAGAAAAATAGGAACAATGAATAGGGAACAGAACAACAAACAAACCAAGGTGTTAAATTAAGTAAAAGTTATCTAACCTCCCAGTTGGATAAATGGAAGCTTACTTTAAGGCTGAGCTGTGAGGAAGGTGGTCACCAGGTCAGAGCGGCATAGGTAGCAAGCACGGTTGTTGACTATCTTGAGGGGATACAAGTGAGGTAGAAGATATTTATGAGAGTGTTTGCGGATCCTTTTTCCATGATTTAGATATCACAGTACTAACTGTACTTCTTAAATTTATTTATTCCATTCAGTACTAAAGGGAGAATTAATTTTTATTATCGTCATGTAAAATCATAAATAAAATAAATGTTGCTTAATGAAGAAAACCAATTTCTTATTAGCATTGTGCTATGCAGCAGCATGTGTGACGGTACTAAGAGATGCATAGTAGCCTAGTGGTCAAGGTAACAGACTCGTGGCTGGTGTGTCATGAGTTCAAACCAAGTACCTCTGAAGACCCACCGTGTAAGGAGTGATGCAAGTTAAATCTGTCGTGGACTCAAACCTCTTCTCGTTGGTGTGGTGTGGAAATTAGGAGAGGGGGTGCCAGCTCAAATGTAGTCCTCGTCACTTGACCAAGGTTGGGAATTACGATGTTCGTCGACAAAAACCCTCGAGTAGCCGAATAGAGTGTGCGGTTTTAATATTCACTCACTCACTCATAGCAGCATGAGGAATATGAACGATGAACCTTCTAATTTTGAATCAAATGAATAAGACGACAACTCAGTTGATATCCAAATCTTCAAATTTCTCTATCACGCCAATGAGAATAATTGGAGACGTGAAGATCCATTCAACACGGTGATACGACATCAACCATTCGACAAGGTGAGTTTTCAGGAGCTTGAAATCTCGAACTCACGATTCGACAGAAGCAACTCCAAACAAGGTGACCAATCAACTGCCATGGATTCTGAAACAACGAGATAATAATATCTTAGCAATTTAAAAAGTATTTCAACATCACACATTGTACTATACATTTTGCAGACTCCAACAACTTTCTTAAATTTGTGATTTATTGTGAAAAAAAATATCTGTTTTCACCTTTACATTCCTGTAAGGTTTATTATTATTTCATCAAAAATGTCTCCTGAATATAAGTCAAATATGTGTAATAATAACTTATTATATTCCTTTATTAAGCTCTTGGTAAAAATAATCATGATATTTCGATATTTTCCATATTTCATTAAGTTGTTAACAACATCAATATTTACTGAAATATACAGCACATATAAATCATTATAGACACTTTATTTTGTGTGTGTAAATGTGCAATTATGACAACCTACAGTATTTTATAGATTTTGAAACATTAAAATGAATGTAACAAAAGATTGTATATGTTAGAAGTATAATAGACACATAAATATATAATAGCAAACTCTTATCCTTAAGAATACATATTGAAGAGTTAAGCATAATTCGAGAAAACATTTCCTTAAATTTGCCTATACAACTGCGGTGCAAGGAAGTAAATATATTGCATACATACTAAAACAAACGGTATGTTTCTACAAATACTAAAGTTAAAAGCGTAACACTAGAAGAAGAATACATAAAATATTTATCTTTGATACCAATACCAAGCAAAAAAATAAAAATCCAAATGCTTAAGCCAAAAAATTGAATATCTGAGTAAAAGGGGAAAAAAATTGCCATTACAATTTATAGCACAACTCGTTCATTAACAAAATTTCGCACTTTAATGGAACAGTAAACCATATATAGAAAAAAATGATAAAATAAAATACTATTATAAATTTGCCTATAGAATCATTTCAACCAGAAAAAAAATTAAATAAAATCATTATTGGAATTAAGAGAACTATAGGAAAAATTCAAACCAAGGCAAAAACAAAATATCTAAACTATATTAAAAATTACAACCTGTGGCACAATTTTATAAATATGAGGACGAATGAAAGTAAAAACCAATAAAACATTTTCTAACTAGACAAAAGTAATAAACTAAATTGATAAATGAGAGAAAAATGTGTCAAGAAAAAGTGAGAAATTTACCATATAAAAAATAGCAAAAGAAAAAAGTTCATTTTTGAGAAACTGGCTCAGATTATGACCAAATATCACAAGTGGAGCAGTTGTTAATCAAGTTCCAACTGTATGAGGAAAGCTGGTCAATGTAATAAAATGCACCCATAAACTTTCAAAGCAATGGATAATGTATTCAACAGCAGATGTTAACTGTCGTGGTAACATGCTTTGCACATCAAGCATCTTGAATTTCTACGGTCGGCAATCTCATAACTTTAAGTGGCTGTAACCATCCGGGATTTTTTTTTCTAAAACCGATGGAAATGTGTGTGTTTTTCAGGGCTTATACAATAAAATCAGAGATAGTAAATCTTAATCTAATAATATGATTGTTGAAATATAATTTAAAATGTTTTAACTGCTTTTGAATTTCCTGGTAGGTATTTAGTATTACTTTTAGATCTCAATAAAAAAATTGCTACCTCTAGTAAAATTTTTCTAATTAAATCTATTTTTTTAAAAACCATTTCAGTCCATAAAGCAACTTTGGTAGTAAACTACTCAGACGTTTTAGCAGCAAAATATGGCTTGTAGATAAAGTTTAATTATAACCATCCTCAACATCTCATATTAAACTTGAATTTTGTTTGTATAATTTCTTTGAAAATTCTCTCAATGCACACACAAATAAATATCAGAATACATCTGATAAGATTGTGAATATTTATTTTTAAGAAACAACATAAATTCATAATATATATCTATTTATCTATCATAATATTCGACTTATTGAAATACAACAAATACAACACTCAATACTTCACAGAAATCTGATTGTAAATTTATTTTACTCACATTAATTTCTCATATTCTCAAATACACATTTTTTCTATTTATTTTTACATTCAATTTGTTCTCAGTCTCGGAATAACACGGTTGTCTCTCCTTGGGATTTATCAAGAAATAGTAAGCTTATTTTATATTATTCGTTATCATCATCATCATATTTTAGTTGATCTCATAGATTGGCGGAAATGATCTTAATATGTAACATTAGTTTTCTGTGTTTGCTTCCATTTGTTTTTACCAACTCTTATTTTAACTGAACTTTTGTTGGAATGGAAAATCTACCCAATAAGAACTTTATGTAATAGTATAAATACTTGAAGACATGCTTATAATTAATTTAGTGAAGTATTCTATTAGTTTAGTTACAAATTTTTCTGTCATATATGAATTCAACCATTACTTTTTTAAAATCGTTCCGTAAATAATTTTAACAAACAAAATAATAATAATAATGCAAATTTTTATAGTTATTCTTTTAAGACCTTTGATTTTTCCCTAATGATTTTGAAAGTCAGAAGTGAATCAAGTCAAAATTATTCAAAACCCCTTCTATTTATTCATGCGTCAAAATTCTTTCATCTACCAACACTTTCTTGCGTGGTCTAAACAAAGCGTTGACCAAATGTGCTAAATTTAGATCAAAGGGATGATAGAGTCTTATTCAGTAAAATTTCTTGAATTTTTCTTGCTACTCCAGTTGATGGAACCCTAAAGAGATTACTATATTTCGCAACAGAATGACTAGGTAACATATATGATTTAAATCACCTCCGAAAGCCCACATTATTATATCGTATTGGTTGTACTCCGACCATGAAGGATAGTTACTTACGTAATAGCCTGTGAATTCTCCCCAAAATATAATGGAAATTTTTCCTACTGATATTCCAATTGTTTGTCTTTCCAAATTGATTGAGTAACTTCAAGTTTTCCATTTCGAAGTGTTTTATTCAACAGGTATATTGATGAACCGAAATTCTGTCTCAAGTTAAAACTTGCTTCGAATTCACCAGTTTTGCTTACAAAGGATACAAATGTCTTTGAAATTCTTTTTTTCTCTGTCTCAAATTCTTATTAACAACGACATTACGTAGTGTTTTGCTTTTCTTCACAGAAATATATTATTTTTCATTCATCAAAAATTATTTGTTTTTCTAGAAGCCTTATTCCATTAAATTTATTCCAACAAATTAATTAGTTGATTTAACTTGCATTCTTTTGTTCAGATGAGTTTTGCATGTGCTTATATTGAACTATAGGCACATGAATATTCCGTGTTGCCCTTGTAATATTTCATCTGTTATTAGACATTCATTAAAAGAGAAAGCTTTTTCATTAAGTATTATAATACTTGAAAAGGTTCTGAATTTTCTCGAGCTTGGTAAAGACAGAAAACAATTTTTGGTTTATAATCTGAAATTTCTTTCCTCCAAACTTTTGAATTATCATAACAATTTTTGTAGACTCTCCAATACATAGTCTTCACACAACATTATTTTGCTTTTAGTCCTTACATAAGACTTAGCTCAGCTTCAATCTTTCCATCATTCTCTCTTATATGCAGGAAGAAATCTTCACTTTCTTCATCTTTAACCTCCATTTTACTTTACTTCAAAAAGCTTATCTTTTTATAAATGATTCGATTCTAGTACCTACATGATTTTCATTAACATCTTTAAAAAGTTTTATCTCTAAGTAATGTCAAAGTGTGTCACATTTGTCTCAATAAAAACATTGGAAAAATCCCCAAAAATGCTTGTTTCATAAGTCGTTCAATCATAAAAAACGGAAATTGTTAGAATTTTTTACGCCTCTAGGATACATATTTTTATTCAGATTAATCTTTGAACGATTGCACGAAAATTAAACGATTAAAAAATATGGAAACCTTTCAGGAATTCAATGAAAAATGGAATAATATTAAAATTCATATTTACCGATGAAGTTTTCCTTTCGGGGTGTATGGAAAATCCTTTTAAAATAAAGAAACTATTCACTGAGAAACACTCAAGCTTATCTACCAAATCTCTTGCTTTTCGAAATGCCACATATTAACGCATTTATATTGGATTCCTATTAAAGTGATTTAAAATTAAAACTTCTCATTAGTTAATTGTATGAAATAGGAATAATGAATGTACTATAAAGATAATATTTAACTAAAAATGAAATTATAGGCATTGAAGAACTTTTGTTTTTGTTTTCTATAAACAATGAGCCCACAATTTTCAATACTTTATGGAACTAAAAATTTTACTACATAAATTCTCAAAAGTAAAAATATTTTTATTTTAATTTATCAGCTTTTTCATTTCCCTTCTGATTTTTCTTTTTTCTCCTGAACAAAGAAATACATACTTTAAACCTACAGGACATCTCAACATAAATTTAAGGAATATATTTTCACTTTTACTTCAGTTATATGATTAGTTATGTAAAACAATCTCTTAAAAATAACAGGAAATGAGTTTCTTAACAAAAAAGAGGTTCTTTTTACTCAAAACTCATATGAGATTTGTATTCCAGTCACGTCGAACTCTAGAGGAATTTCCAAAAAGCGTACTCTAAAAAGACCTATCTTTTCTTTCAGAATTCAGCCTTAAAACCTGAAATCAGATACTCGTAAAAGCCACGTTTCGTTCACTGGAAACCGAAATATTAGTATCAAATGGTACAAAGCTACTTTCCTGTAGCATTTGGCATCAAAGAGTATGATCCACTCTGCTCCACGCTATTTATAAAACAAGTACAGTAAATGGAAAACAGGAAGAATTCTTAGATATATTATACGAAAGGAATGTCCTTCGAAGTATTCAAAAAGGGCATTTTATTAACCACTAGAACTTTCATCCAAAATCAAATTTAGCCTGATAATTCATGACTAAAAATGATTTACGTCAACAAATTGTCTTAATAACATTAGGTAAATAATTGTTAGAAAAAAAAGGATAAAATAATATTATTAATTGTGCAATTATTTTAATTTAGTATTTCAGTTCAATTCTTCTGCTATTTTTTTAGGGGTTTTTTTTTTTTGCATTTTTGTTCAAAAATAATTTAAATAACTAGTAAAATTATGCTAAATATAAAATAGTATCGAAAAATTAGGGTCATAAAGAGCAATATTTTTATTATTGGAATATTATGTGCGTTTGAAATCTACAATCTTATTCTCTAAGAAAATCAATCATCTCTAAATGAATTGAATTAATTTAATTGAAATGTGTCATTGATTATGTGTAAGAAATATTATTTGCCCCTGGAGATGTTGACTAAAATATTTTATTCGTACAATCTCAAATATGGTTAAAACTTAAATTAAGTTGCAAATTATTCAACTTATCTGAATACCTGACGTTAATTCCACCATGAATTTAACAAAATAGGTTTCGTGAACAATAAGAAAAGAACTTTCCATATCTAATACAAAATATAAATTGTTATATATCCATATACCAATTTATACTTTGTATTAGTTCCATATACTAATTTAGAACATAAATGGATTACTAGTCTTATGAATGCATTACAGCATTAATATAAATTAATTCAAACTTCTATTTAATTCTCTGGAGGATACTGTGCTGTTAGTTATTTAATTCACTTCATTTGTATATTTTTCTGTTTCTAGTTTTCTTATATGTTCTATAAACCTATTCATTTTATAAGCTAACTGGATGTTATTTAGTTTTATTACGGGCAGCATTACGAGTTATATGCTACCCAATTTCACAAAAATAATTCAATATTCAATTATTCATAGTCAATGTATCACGTTTAAGGCCATAAGTGTGCAAAATGTTTAAGCTGCGTACTTGCTAAACTCAATGCACCTGATGTCATAAGAAAGCTTCAAATTTATATCGAAGCTGAGGCAACACTTGATGTCATAGAACCATAATCATAAGCACAAAAAAGTGCATGTTATTAATACACTTGTAGCAAGACCTATGTGACTAATTCTGTTCTCAGCAGTATTAAAACATTCCAAATTACCACAATAACTACACTTTGTAATATCATTGCACAAAACATTGGTTACATTAAAAAAAATGATAACCTTCATACTTTAAGATTCATCTTATAAATCATCTTCATAGGAAAAATAAAACTTCTTAAGTAATCTCCTCTTTTTGAAGTACTTAAATCAAGTTATTCATACTCGTTACTAACTGAAGTACTCTTAAAATACTTCTTTTTGTCCAAACTTCTTTAGTCATGACATGTTGAATTTTTAAAGTAATAAAAAATCACGCGTATGAAACGAGCACAGAATGAAATATTATCAAAATAAGAAGGTCACTTTATTTTAAAATTCAGTGTAACAATATGAGAATCAAAATTTTTCTGTGGCCTCAAACAAACTTGTAATGCATATAAAATTAAATTGAATGGTTATAAGATTTCTCAAAGCGAACGAATAAAGTAAAAATATTTACGAATTCGATTTTACACTAACGCCGATCTATATAGTTACCAATATATCAAACGGCACACATCGATTTAGATCGGAATTAAACCTTATATTTATTATTAATTTTTATAAGTATATTACCGAATATATAAAATAATCCATTCCTTGTAAGATGTTGAATGCAATTTAATTATTAAGTGAATTAATTCGAGAGAAATTGAGACTTTTTTCACTCTTGATTCCGTATTTTACACAACACAAATAAAAGTTCTCCAGGCTATTTTATCGATATCATTTAAACAGTTCTTTAATACAAATTATATTTTGTAAAAAGAGTTGAAGAATACTTTTTTACTATCTTTGCAAACTGGATATAATTAATCTCATGAATTTTCTGGGTAGCTCATAGAAATAGGATAGAAAACGATTGTGTTGCAATGGGATCTGATTAAAACAATCGAATATAAATATATTTTGTAACAAAAAAAAAAACTTTTGTCAGTGAAAAAAAATGTTTTTTGTAAACAATTTGCAATTATTTCAACCACATAAAATTATAATTTGTGACCTATACGCATTTTAAGTAACACATTATATAAATTATAATTTGCATGTATAATTTTAAACTTATATTCATCCACTGTGTATTTTTAGAAATACCGAAGACATTTTATACTATTTGAAGAAGTTGAATACATAAATTTACGTTAAGAAAAAAGTAATGTGACTAACTATCAAGTTTAAGAGTAATAATATCAGAGCAAAAAATACAATAACTTTAGTGCTTTTTATCTGCAATGCATTTCGATACTTTTGCTTTGCAATATTCACTGTCCTCAGATAATATATTGGTTCCTGTATTTCACTGAAATTTCTTATTATGTCTTTTTATTTATAGCTTAAACAACTTTATTTTTATCGTATGTTGTTGCAAAACATTCCAATTCTTAGGTTCTAATTTTTTTTATATTCATATGCCCAACTTTTCACCATTAGTTATAGATTTCAAGTCTGGTCATATGTGCATTCAATTTCTGTAGCAGTTAATTATTCTTTTTTATGTTTCGTTTCAGATATATAATCTTAACAGCATTTAAAAGCTAAAATAAGTCTTAGTAATTATCACTGTGAAACAAAATATTCAAAACATTATTTACATAATTTATACTCCTTTCTCGTTGTCTGTATAACCTTTAATAAAAATATGTGTCTTAAACGCAATTAAAAGAACAATAACAATTTAATAACAGCACACATTAAATAAATCAATGTTCGCAATTTACTGCTTATTGTTATCTGAAGTTTTTTCTCAGTTGTTTATCTTATCCAACTTTTCACCGAGATAGGAAATAAATTTCATGCAAGACTTATACGTGTGCTTCTGAAAGCGATAAATCATTAAAGAAAAAAATAACTCCTGTTTATTCCAAAACATGAACAAGAATATAGAAAGAAGATAAAATCTCTTTATTAGCTGTCCGTTCCCAAAACAAAGTCACACCTCATTAAACAAAGCACAGGAAGACAGAAGCAGTAAAACGGAAGTCATTATATTCGAAGTATCAACAATACAGCAATGTGTTCTACTAATTCATTGCCAGAAATGTCCACAAGGGGCGCCAACGACTTCTCCACTTTCTAATTATATCATTAGAATGCTAGCCAATAGAACAATTAGTTTTCTTATTAAGGCAGATATTGCTAGTTTCTTCAAATAAATAGACAAATTGTTTATATCGAGTACATAGTATGTTTTGTACTCCATGTGATAAGTAAAATGCGATAATTGAGTAAATAAGTTTAAAGTAAAATATATATAAATATTGTATTTGTTTATATGGATTAAGCAAATGCAATCAACAAACATCGCGTTCTGCTAATAATATATCAATACGCATTAGGTTTACAAGAATTCTAATATTCATTAGTATAATTTCTAAGAATAACGACCATTTTATCAGATATAGAGAATGTAAAAAGTTTTAAAAGCGTTTGTTTTTTAAGGCGATATGGTACCATCTCCACAATTTTTTTTATTTTTAATATTTGATATTTGGTTTTAATTGTATTTCATAAAGGTTAATATTTAATAATAATTCCATACAAATTTTTTTTAATTTGTTGCAAAATGTTTGTAAAATTTGAATTTTTTTAGCTTTTTTAACCATTTTTTAAATTTTAAGGCTTTTTTAAATATGTATCTTTTCTTTCAAATATTTTTTTCCAAGTACCTTATAATATACTACAGAAAACTGTGCATGTGGTTTTTTTCTGCTGCTGCTCTTTAATATTTTATTAATTTTTTTATAGTTAAACTTCCAAAAATTCCCAAAAAAACACTAATTTTGATTTTTAAATTTTTTAGAAAAAGTACTAAACATGTTGGAGCTAATTCCATGCATAGTTTTACAAAACATACATTTCAAAACATGTATAAACAATTTCAAACCCATACTTCAATTATCAAAAAAGCCTTAGGGTTTTGAATAACAGTATGTGTGCAAAAGTTCAACATGGAGAAATATGAGTTTGAAGTTTTCATTCCATGAATAGCATGATATAATATTCATCAAATAGTCTGAAACTCTTACGAAATGTTAATTAGATTATTTAAAACTACTTAGAATAAAAAATTGCACAAATGTAAAACAATTAAACAGTATACTGCCGTAATGAATATATAGAAAAAAAACGAATGAAAGATCAATATTTCATAAAACTTTATCTTAATAATTATAAAAAAAAATAAATACACACACTTCAGAGCTAATTCCATACTCAGAGCTAATGCACAACATGTACAAAAGATATTTATGCCTTTATTTTTTAATTCCATGATTTTAAAAGCCTTCGCATATTAAATATTGTACACGAATAAAAGCAAAATCAAATAGTAATTTATAGGTAAAATACATCAAAATCTAAGAACTGTATATGTGCATTTGTTTAAATAAATATCTTAAAATATTTTAATAATAAAAGTGTTGAATCTCGCACACATGGGATATATATATCACCAAAAACAAATATATAAAAACGGGAGAGTTTTTTTATTCTTGCGAATTAGATTTTTAATTATCTGAGTTATCAAAATGAGATTTAGTATTTGTGCTTTGGGAGAATCCGTTTTGAAGTTTTAATTTCATTCATAATAATATCATAAAAAGCACGCACAACTTTTAAATCTTGACCAAATCCATTTGATCTTCAGTAAATAATTCACAAACTAATAATTTTTGCATGAATTGCACAATTCTTTCTTAAAATGAATTATTACTGCATATATAATGCCAATCTCATTGATACGCATTAGAAAAATAATTAATTAATTTTTATCAGGCTCTTTTCTAGCAGATAATCTGAAATGTATGCATGGTAGTTGCTGTTTAGCATCAAACATTGCTCCATTACTTAATGAAAAATGTAGGTAAGGCTTCGAAATTTTGCAGGCATATTTATAAAGATTCGGGGTATCAAATAAGCCAATAAAAAGTTTTCGACAGTTTAATGATTTTTAGGGTATTATATCTTCTTAAGGTTTATCACAATTATTTCACCCAATTTATCATAACTTATTTCCTAGTAAACCTCAAGAAATGTGGATTTCAGTTAGTTCTATCAGCGTAAGAATTTTCAATTCCTTCATACTCACTATTTCATTTATGATGTATTTCTCATTTATTGTTTATTTTTATAAAAATTCTTTCTTCATGTGCTTGTTTTTAAATTTGTCTTCCGGTTATACTTAAACTAATTATTTCCAGTATGCTCTATTGATTATGGTCACGAACTCTTGACTGACGTTGCCGAGTTGCAGGTTCAAATTCCAGTTCCACTTAAGACACATTATACAGAATGAATGATGTGAGTTAAATCTATAGAACCCCCAATTCTTCTTGTTGGTAGGGTATGGAAATTTAGAGAGGGAGTATCCGACTCTGATGTTATCGTCGTCACTTGACCATAGTTTGTAGCTACGAGTTCCATGACCAATAACCCTCTTGGTGTTTTACAGTGCAACATAAATCACAATCAAGTAAATCAAATAAAAATATTTTTCATGATAATGTTTTCTTTAGACTTAATGCTATCTTCAAGCATTAATTCTTTTCATGAAACAATACTTTGCCTTTTAATAAATTTGTATAATTGTTTGAATAGCTGTGGTTATTCATAAAAAAGGCATTAGTTCTTAATTTTAAGATTATTTTTCTAACATTTGTTTTTAGACATGTCATGTAGTTATTTCTATTCATAATTACATCTGGGGGAATGGGGAATTCTTAAGCCAGTATTTAATAAATAATAACGTTTTATTACATCTGGTATTTCATACGAGATTTTTTTATTACAACATTTAAACAATATTATTGCTAAGAGTACTGTTATTTTAGACTCATATTACAGAGTTCTTCTAAATATATATATATAAATATCTTTTCTCTCTCTTTTTTTGCTACTTTCCCATACGTAAGTGAATAAAAAGATATTAGTTTGAACATTCATGACATTTTTATACTCTATTGTTTCACCCAATCACCTTTTTTCTTTCATTTTTACAGAAAAAAAAATACAAAAGCCTCTAAAAAAGTATTTTATCTACAACATAAAGAATAAAAAAGCTGAATCAAAATTTATACAAGCTTTACTGTGAAGAATATTATAAAATTCCTCAATATAAAATTAATCGTGTATTGATTTTTATTCTATATACACTCATGTACAGAAAAATTAGTGCACAAGAAATAATTGCGGGATCGTAACGAAACTTGGCATGAAGGTACATATCGGGGAGATATGCAATTGATTAGAAATGCAGCGTGATTGCGTCTTACGTATAGCCGGTAGAGAGCGTTTAACGTCGTTATCCGTGGAGTATAAAACAGGTAACCAAAGCTTGTTTGAGTGTGTTGAATAGTTTACAAAGGAAGAGCTGAGGTAGACATGCCCTTGCGACGTTTTTGAAGACAAAAGGAGCCGCTGTCGCAGTTTAAGAGGGGGAGAGTCATTGTCATGATGGAAGCTGGTTGGTCAGCTAGGTGAGTAGCTTGTCAGTTAGGCCGCTCTGATTGTGTTGGGATCGGTATATCCGAGATATGTCATTCACACAGAGACAAGGCTCAGGACGCCCTCGACAGACCAGTCGTCTAGAAGACCGCCATATCGTAGGAAATGCACGCATACAGTCAACTGCTTCATCGGCTGCCATCCAGGCACGGGTAGCACCTTCACTAGGGGCCCCTGTGTCTTCTCGAACTATGCGAAGGCGCCTGACTGAAGGACATTTGGGATCGAAGCGCCCATTACGTGAGCTGCCCTTGACACCCACCAATCGAATCCTTTGTCTGGAGTGGAGCCTCGTATGAAGAAACTGGACTGCAGTGAAATGAAAAAGGTAGTCTTTAGTGACGAATCCAGATTCAATCTCAGGAGTGATGACAATCGTGTTCGTGTGTGGAGACCCCGTGGTGGACGCCTCAATCCTGCCTTTACTTTACAGCTACACACCACTCCCACCGCTGGTGTGAGGGTATGGGGCACCATGACCTACAATGCATGGTCACCTCTAGTATTGATTCGTGGCACCATGACAGCGCATCGGTTTGTACATGACATCCTACAACCACATGTGCTGCCACTCATGCAACGACTCCCATGAGTCATTTTTCAACAAGACAATGCCCGGTCTCACCCGGCAAGGATGAGACTGTCTACTCACAATTACTACCATTCCTTGGCCTGGCCGAGTCCCAGATTTGTCTCCAGTTTAGCATATCTGGGATCATTTGGGATGACAAGTCGGGAATCCTACGATTTTGAATGAACTAGAGGGAAGTTTACAGCAAATATGGGACAAAATGTCTCAAGACATAATACAAAACTTGTATGCCTCAATGCCCAAACGTTTTGCATCGTGCATTCGGCTAGAGGGGTTCAACAGGGTACTAGATCCTCCGTTCTTTTGCCTTTTTCTCTGAAATAAATGATCATTTTTCTTTGATTTTCTAATCATTTACTTCTATCAAAGTAGTTATTACGTATGTAAAATTAGGTTTCATTTTGACGACTCCTTCTTGGTGCACTAATTTTTTTTTGTCCATGAGTGTATATTTATTACTTACAGCAATTGTAAGACAAGTAGAGCCATTTATAGTGGTCATACATCTACATAAATATAGCCTATTTTTCGGAAATCCAAAACGCTGCAGGCCATTAACAGCTGTCTATCTGCAGCGCCATTTGAAGTCGTTTCAAAAACACAAATACCGAACATCTTATCAATGGAGTCACGTTTTTTTTAGAGTTTTGAGTCGTTTTATCCTGATTAACGATTCTCAGTACTATCTTCGAAGATGTGCGGACCGAAACAAATGAGGTCACCGTGTCTTTGTAGAAGGTATGTTAACCTGTTCTCTCAGAAGTGCTGGTATACAACAATGTTGAAAAATTACCTAATTCCAGAATTTAAGCAGTAGAATGATATCATTGAAAATGAATGGAAGCTAGGTGGTTCTCCTTCATATATCGATTACATGTCTTCTACACACGGTCCTTTAGCGTAGTGAAAAAACACTGGTGTTATATAATTTGTACATTATTAGAGTTTTTTAAATGTAATTTAAATTTATAATACTAACCAGAAAACAGAAAGTATCGGTTTCTTTATTTTAAAGATACTTTTATGACATATTCTTAATTGAGTGAAACCATTTTTATACTATTTGATTTTTTTTAAAACGATCGAAATATTTTCGCTTAAATAAAAATTTAATATTAAAAATTTATTATTATCTGATTTTATTAAAAAAACAAAACGCTATATTTTCATTTCCAGCACTTTAAAACGTAAAATTTGAAAGAAAATTAAATGTTCAATTAAAATCATTCAAATGTCACTGTACAAAATCGGATTTGTTAGAAAAATAATGTTTGAAAGAATATAGAGAAAATAATGAAAAATAATTTCTTTCAGTTTAGCAAGTATAAAATTTATATTTAAATATGGATATATAATCAAGTTCTATCTCAATTCGTAGGGTGTGTTTCTTTTAAACATATAAATGATATTATAAATGCTAATTGACTTACTTAAATATTTCTTTTCCTTTTTGCATAATTGAAATTTGGTCTTAGTAGTCCTTTTTTTCTTTTTATGGTGAATATTTATCAGGTATTTTATCAATTAATGCCATTAAGAGTTGCAATTTTCTATTCAATTTTCTCCTTTTGAATCTTTTTTATTTATCAATTAATCCATTATTTTTTATTTATTTTCAAAATGAAGCCATTAAAACATATGGTAAATTTAAGTAATTTATTTTCAGTCACAAAAGCCTTTTGTTGACATTAAATGATTAAGAATTTCTCATAAAAAATACACAAATGCCTTATTCTCAAAGTTCAGTGTAAATCCAAAAAGAAATGTAAATTAAATTATAATAATTGCAAAACTTCAATCTGGGGATTGAGCAGACCAGGGAAGAATAGTAATGTGGTGGAGGCAGTCTTGTGACATCCTTGCTGTGTGTGACCGAGCATTACCTTGTTGAAAACTGGCTCCTGAGAGCATTATCATGAGTGGAAACAAATGCTTTTGAAGGATGTCATGGACGTACCGCTGGACTGTCATTGTGCCATGGATCAATATTAGGGGTGACCGTGTATAGTAATCAATGGTACTCCATACCCTCACATCAGCTGGGGGAGCAGTGTGTTCTGTAAAAAGAAGGCAGGATTGAGGCTTTCACCAGGGGCCTCCACACACGAATACTATTGTGACCACTGCTCAAATTGAGTCTAGATTCGTCGCTGAAGATGACCTGTTTCCATTCCCCCCCGTTGCAGTTCAATCCCGTCGTGCACAAAATCACTCCAAACGGTGGGCGGGTGTCATTGGCAGCACATGTAATGGGATACCAGATGTGTTTCCGCCAGGAGCCTTGCAAACGTTTAAAAAGACACAGGGGCCCGTCATGAAGATACCGTTTGTGTTTGGACAGCGCCAATGAGGCATTGGATTCTCCCGGTGCATGGCATATGATATAATGGTCTTCTCGATGACTGGTCTGTCGAAGGCGTCCTGAGCCTGGTCACCATATAAATTAAGTTTCTTCTGCCCACTGGCCTCTAAACCTAAGAACAGTAAAGTCAGAACGGCTTAGGTGGTGAACTACTTGCCGAGATAACCTGCCAATTACCAACATCCCGATGATTCCTCCCCTCTTAAACTCTGATAGCTGCCCATATTTTCTTCGATGGCCGCGTAACGGTACGTTTACTTCAGCGTTTCCTTTGCAAAAGATCAAGTACACTCAAAAATGCTCTGTTTTGTTCCAAAGAGAACCAGGTTCAGCGCCCTCTAGTAGCATTACGCAATTCACATTTACCTATCTGCCCGACATCTACCTTCATGCCAAGTTTCGTTACGACCCCCGCTATTATTTCTTGGAGCGCAAATTTTTATGGCAATGTGTGTATATATATATCCCGTAAATATAATGGATTGGATTGTTGTGACTACAAATCCTCTTAATTATTGTTTTTTCTGTATACTGCCTGATTCTGGAGAATTCAACACAAAAAAATGACAACTGAATGCCTTAACTCACCAACTGCTTTGCAATGTCTCTCACGTGATGAAGAACTTCCAATTCATGAACCTTCTAAAGATTTTACTATCAGTTCAGACGAAAAAGATTTCAGTGTCCCATAATTCTAATCAAGTCACAATGTCAGCATGGTGTTGAAGTAAACGTGATGACTTTTTGTGCTTTGATAAAACATCTTTTCCACATATAATTATCTCATTTGAACTAAAAGTTCATTTTCGGGATTTGAATTTGGCCAAAAGCAAAACAGGGAGAGCAAAACTTGAGATAGATAATGGTCTCAAGACTTCAACAGTAGAATCTTCTCAAAGAAGTTATTCGAGTGAGTTAATTTCACATCTGCCATCTGTTCATCGAACTTTTTTTTAAATTATAAAATTCTTGTGTTTTGCTGCGACATTGATGGAAAGAACTCTGCATTGCAAAAGAGATTAATGAATGAAGCATGTTTTTAAACGCTCTAGAATTGAATTTTAAGGTGTTTTGCCATGGTAATAATTTTTCAAAGCATTTGGAAACGCTTAATTTCAATAAGATTGGCAAGCAGATCTATGTTGACTCAAAGGTAGGGTCTCTTTTGATGGATTTAAAAATATGAAGTAAAAAGTATCGGTGTTTTATCTGTTTGAGGGACAGCAAAGAAACCGATTTGTACTACATCAAGAGAGATTGGCCTCAGAACGCATGGATATTCTCTTGAGGATATATATATTGACTTTATTTCAAAATTTTGGCTGAAATATTTCCTTAAAGAACCACTTTCTGCATTTCCATTTTTATTTCTTCCCTGATAAGTGTGAACTTATCAGTTAGCGTTTTCATCATGATATTACCAACATGGAATAACAACCGCAGAGGAATTGGTCCACGACAATGAGGTCAGACTCTTGTCAGAGATGCTTCTCACGTTACAAGCGAGATTAATTTATTGCAACCCTTATTTCAACTAAGACATTCGATAGAGAATTACCTCATCCACATAAAAAACGCGAAGACTCAACGACAAAGCATTCGAGAAACCAAAAAAGCACAAATAAATTATTAGGTAAATTATATAAAAATTGGTTAATATATTTGAAACCGCTTTAGGCGAAAAATTTGAATAAATTGCCATTCAGGTGGATTAAAGAATTGGGGGGGGGGGGGGGTGAAAATTTTAAAGTTCAGTATTTAAAATCCTTACAATTAAATAGAAAAAAACATCGTTAAACAATATCTTTGCAATGATATCCATAAGACTGAATTAAATTTTTCCAATTTTTTAAATTCCCTTTTAAAAATATTTGATTAAATATAATTAAAAACGATTTTTTTATAGCTTTAACCATTTTTCATCTTTTCATCAGTTATCAATATGCACGAGTATTTTAGTTATGCTCACATACATCGGAGTATTGTTTCGATAAATAATCTTTTGTTATGCACAGTATTCTAATACTATAAATAGGCAAATTAAAGTATTAAAATATTATCAAGTTAGTAATCAATTTTTGATTGTTATAAATTATGAATGATGAATTATGTTTTTAAATAAGGGATAAATAATGTTTATGAATAATAAATAATGTTTATAAATTAAAATATATTTATTTTAGTAGATTGGAATTAAAATATATGTTTTATAAAAGAATCCAGCAAATGTTTGTTTTCAAATAAAAATTCAATATATGTAATTAAAAATGTTTGTATTTTAAAATGCTATCTGAAAAATGTGCACAAGAATTTGTAACATAAATTTTATTTCGTTTTTTTTATGTTTGTTATTAAATTTTTATGGATATATTTTAGAGCATTACACACGAATATATACACAAATATGCTATTAATTTGAATGTAGATAATATATTACTTTTCACTTAAAGTAAATGATTCGTAATACGTGTGTTAAATGCACTCTTGGCATACGACAAAAAATGCCAATAAAAAAAAACTTAGGATTTTTTAATATTTTTTAAATGCAATCATAGGGCAGATTTTCCAAATGAATCAAAAAGGAAGATTATTATTTCAATTTCCTCAAACCTTTAAAGTAAAGGTTTCCATTAGCTCCATTCCCATAAAAACAGTAATATTTAATATTTGTATTATCCCATTACCAAACCAGCATTTTTCGACTGCAAGTTTTCAATTTCCCTCATTTCACAGATACTGTTCGACGATTGAAATTATCGACCGAAAAGCCAGGCATTAAGCCAAACTAGTTTCTAGGAAGAGAAGAAAACACATAGCAAATAGCACAATGAAATGTAAAAGTCTGAAAAAAGATTCATGGTGAAATAGCGGTCTCTTAGGACATTAAGAGGCATGCCGCTTACCGCAATTAAAGGAAATCTGGAAAACGTTTTACTTTAAACAAGACATTTTGGCGAAAGAAAAAAAATATATGCGTGTGTTTGCACTATTTATACTGGTGGTAAATGCCCTTATTAATTTACCTTCCCAAATAAATCTCCTAGCACCAAAAAAGGTAGATAAAGCGAATTGAATCTTCAAACAGGAAGATGCTAATTGTTTGTAGAAATTTCAATAAATTAGGACACATGCGATTCGTAGTAGATGACATCAAATACTAGAGCAAAACCGTATACGTATACGATAGAAATATATTAATTGTAAGCAGTTCTATATCAATAATTTTATTTAATTTTTAAATGAATAACATTTTTAAAATCTGCACGTTTAAAAAGTAGGTCAATTTCCTTTTTCTCAATAATTCTCAAGCAATAATCCTTTTATATTTTATTATAACCATATTCCGTGCGAATTTGTCACCCCCTTCTATTAGAATGGCATGTAATGTAAAATTCAGCTGTTCGTTTTGAATTGATTCAAACAATTTATAAGTTATGTTTTATAAACTTAGAACTTGCTCTCACAAATAATTTGAATTATTCTTATATCTAAGGAAATGACGGTGACAATTTTTAATTAACTATTTTTTTTACAATATTCACATCGGGATAGCCTGTTTTCTGAGCCCTAGGATTCATGATTAAGAGTTACTAGTTTGAATTTCTATTGTTAAAATAATGTTTTGAAGGGCAAGATTTAGGATGTGATGATCCTACATAGAACAAAATGTTGTCTTCATTCAACATTTTAAACTATCAACTTATTCAATTTTTTTAATATATATTGCTTTATAAAAGATGTAACTCTTATTTAAATAATTTTTTTTCGGTATGTATGTTTAAAATGCATTGTATGTATTTTAAAAAATGTATCTTAAAACATGCATTTGAATGTATGTCTCAAAGAATCCAAGGTTGCATCAATTTTTCTAAATATATTTCTTTAATACTTCTTAATCTTATGAAAATAAAGTAACCTTATATATATATATATATATATATACCACTTAAGGTTACTTTATTTTCATAAGATTAAGGAGTGTTAAAGAAGTATATTTAGGAAAAGTGATGTAACTTGTAAAATTATGTATTAATGACTATAAATAACATAGCAATATTTATGATAAAAGAGATTATTTTAATTTTAACATTCTTAAAGTGCCTTACTGGAATTCCTATATCAATTTATAGAAATATTATTTTCAATTATATTTATCATAATAACGTATGAGTTAGTGATAAATTTAATATATATTTAAGTCTTAATAACTTTATTAAACATTGTATGGCACACGTATACCCTCCTAAATATATAAAAAGTTACCTAACAGTTAAATAAAAAAGTTATTAGTTGTACAGTTTATAGATAGATGGCGCCTCTAGCTAAGTAAATTAACAATATTATATTTTCTTAAAAATTATTTGTATATGTCTGGGTGGTACTTTTATTTTCTATAAATTTTAAAATAAAATATAGAGTTTTTAAATGTGTATGTATAGTATTAATGCTATTTTATCAAAACTTAATAATTTTATGCGATACTGTTATTGCCCATAGCCCGGGAATATGTATTGCTCACGTGGTATGTTTTTATCTAATAGTTTAACTTTGATTTTAAATATTTTAGTAATTATTACAGGCTATAATATTATCGTTTTACATTAATAGATTATGGTTTTATTTATAATAATTGTTAAACTCTCTTCTCTAAAAATTTCTTGCTTTAACTATGGCCCAGAGTATTGGGGCAAATTCAGGTGAAGGTTGGCTGGCCGAAAAACATTGTTGAAACCTGCATTCCTCGTTCCTAAGGATTGGAGTTTGCTCTAGTATTTCTGTGGCTAAATCTATTCTATCATGACTATAGTTATCTAGGTATATAACTATTTTTTGTATATTTTTAATATATATTTGTCTTTATTTTCATTATGAAATTATCATATTATCTTAAATATTGTTATTGCTTATAATATGTTTTTTCCTTCATATTTCAAATCTGCTTGTAGAATTTATATAAAGTAAATGGTTTTCTCAATTGCATTGAAAAAATCATGATAAGACAAGCACTTGATATTTGAAATAATAAATTATTGTTTTTCTTTCAACCATTGAAATGCTTCACTATTCCAACCAATTAGAGAGCAGTAGCTATGAGTTGAAAACAGAAGATTTAGAATTCTTTAAAGTATTAAAACTACTTGACTGTTGTAATTCGAAGTGTGTGAGTGGATAATATTGGAATTATATGTAAAATATTCCTCTTGCTTTATAATGGGAGGTACAAATAATAATTAGCAGTTATTCTTTGAGATAAACGGTGACTAAAATATAATATGGACTTTCTACTTTCGTGAAAATGTTGAAAAAATATTCTTAAACAAATTCTGTTGTGAACAGGAAGGGATTAAACGATCCGAGAAAAACAATTTTACTTGAAGACATTGTATTACATATGATTTCCCTTGAAATAAATAGCTTAATTCACCGAAAAGTTTAAGATAATGGATTTTGAAATCGAATGAGAATGTATGCCCACGAATTGTGAGAGGAAAACTGCTGGAATTTGGATTAAGAAGCTTCAAAACTCGCTCAAAACCATTACTGACAGATTGCACAAACAAAGGGTCATCGACTATGGATTGTTAAAGACTTAGAAAAAGTAATATTTGTTGGTAAGTTTTGTATCTCAGGTTACAAATGTTGTAAATATGTGAAGCGAGAAACTCGTAAAGAATTCAGCCCTCAGTGTCTGAAGTTCGCAATATAAAGCATCTTACAAAAGTGATGATTTTAGGCGACATGTCTTCTCGTGTTGTTAGAAAATTTCACATCACGATAAGAACAGGAAAAATCAGGGAATATAGCGAAGTAATACAGAACATAACAAAAGAAATTACTACCAACAGCGGGAGATCTTTTTGGAGATTAGTCTCTCTCTCATGGATTTTTCCGGACAATAATGCTCCATTTAACAGTGTAAAGGAGTTACAGAAATGATTCAAAGACAATACTGTGAATGGAATGAGCTGATCACGACAGTCTCCAGATCTTATTTCTATAGAAAACCTACGGAATAAAGTTTATTATGATATTACAAAGAAAACCCTTCAAACGAATTTGAGTTAATTGAAGCTTTAATGTTTTTTTCTACCATGTAGTCAAAAAACAGTTTCTTGTAAAATTGGTGTACTGCTTATCAAAAAAATGTAGCGCCGTAATTAAAGTAAAACAGATAGCCATAAAATATTAATGTTCAAACATGTAACAATCATATAATTCTTAAAATGCATGTTAAATGTTTTGGACTTGTAAGGTTTTTGTTATTCTAATACAAATAATATTTTTTTCTTAATTGTGTTATTCTGCACTTAAATACATTCTTTTGTTCAGGCAGCTTGTACTACAAAAACATATTTGTTGCATTGAAAAACTAGCAACAGATTTCAAATCGAAATTTAAAAAATACATTAGAATCAATAAAAATAGTTAAAATAGTACGATAACTTCATAACTAAAAAAATCACATAGAAATTAAACAAAAAATTGAGTCTGTTCAGACTTTTTGCCACCAATGTTGAGACATATAAATATACTGTATATTAGAATTTTACCTAATCGTAATACAATGTGTGACGGAAAAAGTCCCAACACCAAGAAAAAAATTACTGTAGAGTAATATGAAATTTGGAAAATACTTTTGTCTAGTTATCATGTGTGATTGATTAAAAAAAATGTTCAATATTACATATTTATTTATGCTGTAGAAAATGCAATTCAAATGTGATATGATGTTACATTAATAACCGGCGTAACCTCCAGAATTTTGAATGCAAGCGTGTATGCATTACGTTATACAGGTGTCAAATGTCACTTTGTGGTATAGAGTTTCATGCTTGTTATATATGGTGTGAGAATACTGGAACTGTCATAGATGGCTGTGGATGATGCTGGAGTTATCGTCCAATGAAACCCCTTACATTCTCAATTGGAGAAAGATCTAATGAGCTCGCATGTCAAGGTAACTTGCCAACACTCTGTTGAGCACGTTGCATTACAACAATGATGTGAAGGGAGCGTTACCTTGCTAGAAAACTCCCCCTTGAATACTGTTCATGAATGGCAGTATATAGGTTGAATTACCAGACTGATCTACAAATTTGCAGTCAGTGTGTGTGTGTTTGGGATAACCACGAGATTTCTCCTCTCGTCATAGGAAACTGTTACTCAAACCATGACTCTAGGTGTAGCTCCAGTGTGTCTAAGCCGCAGACGTTTTGGTTTTAGGCGTTCCACTGGCGTTTTTCTGACCACCACTCGACCATCCCTGGAATCAAGGCAGAACCCGCTTTCATCAGAAAACATAACAGATCTTCACTTCGCCCTCCAATGAGCTTTGGCTTTTCACTACTGGAGACGCAAACGGCAATAACTTGTAGTCAGGGGATACTCGCTGAAAGGCGCATCCCTCGAGCCTGTATTTAGTAATTGATTTCTAACAGTTCATTGTGTCACTATGGTACCAACTGCAGCTCAAATTTCTGCCGCAGGCGCATTACAATGTGCAACAGCTCTACACCGAATACGGCGATCTTCCCTCTCAGTAGTGCCACGTGGCCGCCTGAAACACGGTCCTCTTGAGGCAGTAACATCCCTTCACCACTTCTCTCAACTATAATACGCAGTGGATACATTCCGGTCAAGACTTTCTGCAATATAACTGAAAGAAATTCTACCCTCTCGTAGCCCTATCAAACGACCTCGTTCAAACTTGGTCAGTTGTTGATTTTGGCTTCTTTGTTTTCTTAAAGGCAATTTTAGCTAACATCAACTCAATACGTCAAACTTCACAGATAAATAACGCTTAGACTTTACAGCAGGCATTGAAAGCAACTCTGATTTGAAAGTGCTGAGTGGTGCTAGCAGCACTATTAATAAGCTCAAAATTTGAATCTGTGTCATGTTTCAGATGTATAAACATTCGTACCAAATGTCTTTTCTCTAACACAAGTATTTCTTGGTGTTTATTGGGAATTCTTTTACCTTCAGTGTAACTAGCGACTCTGGTTGTAATGAGTATTATGGAAATATTTATTAATTTTATTCGATTGTTTTCATCATTTGACAAAGTATTATATTTTACTACAGATTAGTTAACACAATATTCCGTAGACTACAATACGATTCCGCATAATTGCATTAAGTATTAAGATAGGATCTTTATTGTTATCGTGTACATGTTTTATGCAAAGATATTTTCTTTATTATACATCTTGGCCAAAAATTTATGTTTTTCGTCTATGCGTGAGTTTATTCATATGATTGTTATTTAAATCGATATTTTCACAAATGTTTTTGTTAAACCTATGATTATTTTTTCTTAATTTCTTTGTAAAAATAATATTTAATTATTCATTTAGTTTAAATATAGTTAGATGGATTTATAAAAGTGTTGTATATTATCTGTTCGAAAAATTTTCATTTAAAGTTGAAGCAAAATTTCAAGAAATATTTGTTTTATATATATAAAAAATCACATATTCCAAAACTAAACTAGTTAGTTTTGTAATATTAAGTGTGATAAGATTATCATTTCTTACATATGCATATTTGGCATTTTTTAAGATTGAAATTTAATACTTAACATACAAAATATGTTCGATACTGAAAATGCTTATATAATTTCCATTGTCCCTGAAATTGAGATAAATATATTATACAATTCATTATTTTTTTCTTAAAATACAATTACAAGTTACAGCTAAAATCAAATCGTATTCCTATTCATAACAAAGAAATCGGTAAGCTATTTCAAAAGACTTTTATTTATGTGCTATTTTAAACGGCTTTCGAAAGAAACAACGTTGTTCATGTCATACGAGCTTTTCTAGATCATATTAAATTGTGCGGAAAAATGTGATGAGCTGTAAATTTAGTAAAGTTACACTCTTTTTTTAAACAGGGAAAAAATTATATTTGTGTGAGAGCAATTTTCTTTATTTATTTTCATTAGTCTTTATTAACACACAGATAACGTTTTACAGTGCTTCTTTTCAATAATTATCTTCAATTAATTCCTTTTAATTGAAACCATTCATTTTATGAATGTAATTAATTGTTAGTGTTCTAACTTTAATTAATTAAGTGTCATGAAATTTTATGTATGTATTACTGTAATAAATTACAAAGGTATTTTATGTTTACTTAAAATGGGAAGTATTTCAATCCTTACTTCGATAATTTTGTCCTAGAAGCAGATACACTTGGATACAACTTATCCTAAATATATTGACAAATGTGTATCTTTTTCATTTTTCCAAACTACTTCAACTTCTTATCGAATGCTTTATCTATCGTTAACTCTATTATGTGACAATAGCGTCTTTAATATGTTTATAACTGGATTTATTTATCCAGTTAGGACTCTTCTCGTGAAGAGGATCTAATCCAATATAAGAAATATATTACCTTCTTCGAAATAAGTTTCCTTGATACACTTCTTAAATCTTTCTAGGATTTATTATTTTACTTTAAGAGCATTAAATGATGTGATAAAATAAAACAGAGTTACTTTGAAAAACACACATTGTTCATTCTTCTTCTACATAAGAAAATTTTGTATAAAACCAATTCAGCAAACTTAAACATTGGGAATCTTGTTTTTCATATTAATAAAAATATAGATGTGCAAATTTTATCAAATTAATACAATTATTTCTTATTTATAATACACTCGTAGTATTGTGTATTTGTATTATATTATTCCTATATATATCCTTGTCAAAGAATTACTAAGAGTAGACTAAATGCTTTTGAAAAGCTTAGAAAAAAAAATAAAGCCATTTATTTTTTCTGAATTTTAATCCTTATGTGTCCAAA
Organism: Trichonephila clavata; assembly: GCA_019973975.1. NCBI lineage: Eukaryota > Metazoa > Arthropoda > Arachnida > Araneae > Nephilidae > Trichonephila > Trichonephila clavata. The sequence goes on along the minus strand of BMAO01011646.1, from coordinate 185,291 downwards.
AATTGTTATTGTTATTTGGATTTCAAAGATAATATCCTTGTGTCAAATGTGTCTAAAAATTAAGAGTTAGGTTCTTTTACAATGCATGAATTTTTCATAAGTAAGCTAGAAGAAAATTGTAAAAACTTGTCGCGTGATGAAACAAAAAACAAAGTAAATACGATAAATAAATTAGTTTTTGCTTATATACGAACAGGAGGAACATAAAAAAGGACATGTTTAGTTAATATTACATTGATCTAGATCCAGGGTGGGCCTTAAGTCGATCGCGATCGACTAGCGAACCGCGAAGACATTGTTGTGATTGCCTTCATTAAGACCTAATAATCATTCCATCATATGAAAGTTCAAAAATATCGTATTTATTCAAATCTAAGCCGCCATCCATTCTAAACCGTACCCCAAATTCTGAACAAAATTTTGAGAGAATTAAAAAAATAGTCTAAAATTGCTTATCGATATCCAATTTTACGAAATTAAAATAAATTTAAAAGGAAAAATAATAAAAAGTGAATTAATTATTTTATCAGTATTATAAAGTTTTAAATACATGCATGAAGCTGTAATTGATCTAAATACCCCATCCAACCAATTTTTTTCTCTTCGATTCTAACCCACACCCAATTTTCAGTAGCATTAACATTGGGAAAAAGTGTGGCTTGGATTCGGGTTAATGCTGTATTTTAAAAGATACGGAAATAAAATCGAACCATAAGAGAAAATTTTATTGATTAGAAAATGCACTTCGCTATTGGGAGGTAATTTTACGAAGCAAATCAAAAAAATTTCTGGGTTCCAAAAAAAAATTTGGCTAAATAGAGAAATTCGCAAATAAAGTTGTTAAAGTGGAGGTCCGACTATATTGTATACTTTCTTTTATCTCACTACACCTACGCCACTGGGTGGAGCACAACACCTTGAAAAAATTAAAAGTAGCCCGTACCCTGGAAAAGTCTGCCCATCCCTGATCTAGATCAAGTGTGGATAATTGTTTTAGCTCGAGGGCCACTTTGTGGAAATGAAGAATACTTGATGGTAACACCTTTTCATTTGTAAACTCTGCTTCTTAGAGAATATCTAGGGGTTTTACCATAAGACTCGTAAACGTAGTCTGAATAAAGTAGTGGCAGTTTTATTAAGGTTTTTTTGTGCTAATATTTAAATAATCTATGGCTGAAAGCACATTTTTATTTTAGAATCAGTTTAATGAGATAAATATATTCTATTGTTGTGTTATTCTTATTGAAATTAACTATTTTATTATATTTCTTTATAAAAGGCAAGATAAGTAAATTTTGTAGAAATATATTCCCACGTAAAATCCATTTTTATTTTAGGTGTGTGTTGAGGTGTGGTGTATTCCCAAATGTGTATTAAAAATATTTGCTAAGCTTTTAGAATGGAAATTATAATAGTCTATATTGTATTTGTACATAGTTAAAACAAATTTTGTTAATCATATTGGGGACACGTTTAACTCTGAACTGAATGTATGGGTGATTATTTAAATTCAATGTTATATGTACACTACAAACCAATTCTGTAAGAATTGATTTTTGTTTGGTGGAAATTACATTAACCTTTGTTTTTATTTTATCAAAAAATTAGCAAAACTACGGTGAATATCCTGTATTTCAATAAATCTCTTTATAGATAAATTATAAAGTGGTTCCATTTTTTCCGTGATTGAATGATTTTAAGTATAATTTTGTTTGATTCTCAAAAGTACTCGACTTTTTTTTTCTCATTAGAATAGTAAATTTAGTGTTTACTCCAATTTCGTAAAAAGTCATACGTTTATTTTATCTGTACATGGTAGGGTCTAAAATGTTCCCGGATTTGATCAATTGTAAATTATTAAAAAATAGAACAGTAATCAATCTTATTGACTTCAAAATACCGCCCTCTTACATCCACTCACTTAAAGCAGAGTTCATATGACTCTTCAAAATACTGATGGAATCCATTTTTTCAGAGGTCTCTAAGTTGATTCGTTGTATATTTTGGATTACATCAGCTGAATCCACGAAATGGTGTCCCTTCAACTTCATTTTTAGTCATGTAAGCAAGTAAAAATACTTTGGTGCTCGAACTGTTTCCGTATGCTTTCTTTAGTATCTTGAGTGCCTTATAAAGTGATTTCTCCAGCAAAACACAAAATTCGATCTTTGAACGCTGTTCCAAACGACATTGCAAAGTCCGATGAATGAAAAATTTGATTTGCCAGAAATGATATGCAGCTAACGCCAGTAGTACAAGAAATGCATTCTAGATAGCTGTGTTTTCTTTATTAGGGCTGACAACCTCTGAAACAGATATTTCATTACCAACGAACAACTGTGTGAATCTAAGGGACCATTCTGGGAAAGTATATGTATACATGTAAGTGCATTTATTAATTTTTTTCATAAAAGTCATTAATTTGAATTATAAGAATTTACAAAATATGTACTTTTAGAATGAAACAGTTCATGTAACTGTACCACACTCCGCATATTATTTCTGTTTTAACATAGGAAGAGTATCTCCTAATTTACAACAATTTCAAAAAATCAACCTAAATATTAAAAATTAATTTTAAACACTCATAATATAATTCAAATTTTTATAAAAGGCGATTCATTCGTTTTTCTAAGCTATTTTTGTTACATTTTGATCCTTTGACAAAGCAGTGGCCGTGGTAGCCTAGTGGCCAAGGTAACGAACTTGTGACCCACCGTGTATTGGAGGAGCGATTTCAGTGGCGTAACGAAGATAATTAGGGTCTCCCTGCAAAGTCTGGTTTTGGCCCCAAGCCGCATCTTACAAAGGGTATATACTTGACGTCAGTTAGGATTTGGGCCCCCTTGAACCCTGGATCCCCGGAATTTGGCGGTATACGTTACGCCACTGAGCGATGCATGTTAAAACTGTCGAGAATTCAAACATCCTCCCGTTGGTGTGGTGTGGCAGTTAGGAGAGAAGGGGTGCCAGTTCAGTTTTTATCCACGTCACTTGACCGTGGTTCAAATTTACGAGGTCCGTCGCCATAAGCCCTTGTATAGCTAAGTATTCGACGTTATTATTCACTCACTCTTCGGCAAAGCATTTTTAGTGACAATATTTTAAAGTGAAACTTCTATGCTTACGGAGTGAATGGAAAATTTACCCAGTTTTGCGAAACAGGAAGAAAACGAACGGAAGTAGTGATTTGGCGAGGAAATAGCGAGCGGGAGGAAAAGAGGCATTTAGGCTTCTTCTAGTGAACCTATGAGAGGGAGTAAACAGAGTGAAAAAAGAGAGGGGTTCGCCTTTGCTAAAAATGCATCAGCGGTCAGGAGTTGTTGTAGGGGGGAGGGGATTCGTTTCGGTAGAAACGAAGAAACTGCAATTTTTCTACATTCGTTCTTCACGTGGTTGGGTTTTCGATTCGTTTTGCTCAATGGGGGGGGACATCCTGTGACTTGCGTCATATCCGTGAAAAAGTTGGATGATTACCTGCCTTTCCAATTGGTCGATCCCCCCTCCTTTCTCACCAGACCAGGGGACATTTGTCAACGGTTATATGTGTTGCAATGTTTGCGTTAAGGTGTAGACAAAATAGCTCCTGCAGCAAAAGCGTGCCTTTTTGAAGTGAAACTTCTGTGCTCACGGAGTAAATGGGAAATTTGCCCAGTTTTGCGTAACAGTGAAAAAGCGAACGGAAGTAGTGATTCCCCCCATATCCCCCCGAAACGTTGCCATGGTGAGGAGATAGCGAGCGGGAGGAAAAGAGGGGGGGGTTCACCACGTGACTTGCGTCATATCCGTGAAAAAGTTGGACAATTGTAAGGTGGTATGGAGTGGGGCTTCTTGTATTTGGACTGAAGGCACTTAGGTATTGGAGATATTAAGTGAGTATGCTACTCGTAACGAACTCGTGTGGTGTATTTTTGTAGGTTTTATGTAATAAACGTGCCGTTTTCAATGAATATTACCATTATATCACTCTTCCCGTTAGGGGAGTGCCTGGGACATTGTGTATATGTCACTAACGTTCATGCCAGAATCACTACGGATAGCGTCTTGTAAGCAAACACAGTGACTTCTGTGAGTGATGCATTAAGTTTATATTATTAATTTTTATTTCCATTGAATTAAAATTAATTCTGGTCAGAATGCCTAAAACAAATGCAAAAAAAGGAAAAACGTTTCGTGAAAGGAAAAAAAAAAGAAAGGAAAACTAGCAGCAAGTCTAGGCGAAAGTCTATATATGACCAGTTAGTTCTATCGCAGCTTTTATCATCTTTATCCATAAAGTTTTAGTGCTGTACACATCAGAAACTGCTGCAATCATTGGATCTGATGATGATTAAAAGACGATTATCTTAACTGGAGACTTTAATGTTAATTTTGCTTCAGAAGAAGCAAAGCCACTCATTGAATTCTTGAAACAGACACTGAATTTGGCAACGAATACTGATTTTAGAGAAGGAAAAACGGTATACGGAACCACGATTGATGCAGTTTTCTTACATTTTCTTGATTGACTACAATCGAGGATTTTTATATCCTACTTCAGTTACCACACACCTATTGTTTCTTTCTTGGATAATGATGATGCAGAAAATTGAATAAAAATATTTTCATACAATAAATGAAGTTCGAATTTTATTCGATTAAATAAAGTTCCATCAGCAGTTTAATATATTTAGATGTATTCCTGAATTTACGGCCAACGCCGCCGAAGAAGTTTCACTTCTATCGCGTGGCTTTCCACGTTTTCTTTTTTTATTTTAATAATAACATAGTCATTCACTAACATGCCTTATTGATATGAATCAGCACATTTTATTAAGCTGAAAAAGAGTATATTTGAAAATAGTATTAAATATCGTCTACTGTTTTATTTTCTGAATCATGCTTATTACACCTACGAAACAAATAACTAATCTATCCTATATCATGGCTGATGAATATAAATTGAAATACATATATGACAGGCCCCATACCTGCTGGGAAAATAAGGTGGATGCCATCTTTAAAATATCTTCTTTATTAAGCATCAATTATAGTTATTCCAACATGGCGGCCATTTGGTGCCCAATCTTATACAACAAAGACAGCATCGCAGGGAGGAGTCACCAGTCAGTCTTTTCCTTTATGCTCCCTCTCTACATCAGTGCTCGCTCTACATTTAAATAGTCTTATTTACCCTCCAATCCCTACACGATAGTAAAGAGTTGTCTCTATTTTTATTTATTATTCATTTAATGTTGAAATTTTGAAGTTAAACTTTCAAGAGAGACCTGACATATATATGTGTGTATATATATAGCCACAGTAGGGCAATATCCAATTTTTGGTCTTAGGAACTAAGATTGCAGGTTTAAACCAGTTTTGTGACTAGTCAGCCTTCCACTGTAATATGCCTATACACTGGGTGATAGGGAAAGAAAGTAATATAGAAATGGAGTTATTAGTAAATAAAATACACAATGCTATTAATATATAATGATACAATTTAATAGACTACTTACTATTATAAAGTTAAATTGATGTAATAAAACTAGAAGATGATAAAACTTATTTCGTGGGATCAGCCTCAGGTTTATGTTTCCCGCCAAATACAAAGGCAATTTCAGCAGTACCGCATAGAAGTAAAATTAATAAATTTTGATAAAATAAAAGTAAGTGAATATAAATTTAAATTTAACAACCTTATTTATTGAAAAATAAAGTACTTCCTAAACATACACAATGATACTAAAATAAACTGAAGTTTTATTTATTTTATGAAATATGCAGCGCCATCTTTTGAGTAACTGCATAGTTAGTTAATTTAATATATATATATATATATATATATATATAACTCTTATGGAGAATTTTACAATAAATGTCTTTTAATTATTTTTGACATGTTTGAAATTTTACAAAATTTTTCATTATTAACTTTTTTACTTGTGGACAAATTTTCTTAATGGTGAAGTACTTTAAAACTGTTTTAAGTTCATGGATTTATACATTAATGATTTTTATATTTATAAAAGTATTCAACACTTAAGCCAAACTTAAAGTCAATTTCCGGCATGCTATATTAAATTATCAAGAATAGCGATAAAAATTCGAAGCTTATTTCAGAAAAAAAGAGTTCTTAATGGCATTTTGTCGAACATTTATTTAATTATTTATCGTAATGAGTGTTGTTTTTACTTTCTTCGACTAAGAATTTTTTCCCTGAGTATGTTAAGAATTCAGGATTATTAGATTTTCATAGTTATGGTGAAAATGATTCTTATAACATGCAGCTTTCGATTCGAAAATCTACCAAACGACTTCATTGGTCGTGTAGGCTTAACTTGTGGAGTATAAGAAATTCTTACACATAATTGTGTTTAAAATTGTAAGATAATTTTAAAGTTAGAGACACTTTTTTTCTAAGTAAAATGAGTACAGATCATGTTTTGATGCAAAAAATTTCCTTTCTGTGTGTGTATTTCTTCCGACAAAATTTTACACGAAGAACATAATTTTACTCATTTATCGCAAGAACACTTTTACACAAGTCATTCATTTTGTTTTGTATAATTTCGAATAAAAATATATTTTGGTGGGAAACTTATATTTCATTTAGTTATGATATTTCAATGCTACTGAATATTTCATCTGCTGAAAGATAAGTTTGCATTTGATATTCTTATGTAGAGTCAAGATAAATATTTATAAGGATTTCTTATGTAAAACATATGTGAGAAGATTTATGAAAATTTTAGATTTGCTTTTAGTTAATTGATATAATTTTTCCCATTTTGCTTTAGTAAAAAGAAACGGATAGCATTTATAAATTATTAAAACAGAAAACTTCCTTATTTATTGTTTCCTTACATTTGATTCAGGAAAAGTAGTTTATATCTTGTGCAGAATACCAGCTTTACTTGCAGTTTTAAAATGATGGGTATTTTTCAAACTTTCAATATAATTTTGAAAAAAAAAATTTTGGACGTTATATTTTTAAAACCAAGCGATAAATTTTAAAATAATTTTCATTACAAAAAAACGTAACGATAGAATATATATTGAATATGTAACAAACTTTATGAAACCCAGAATATAAAAAAGTTATTTTAAACAATGCCAGAAAATACGTTTCTTCAATACAATTATTTAATAATATAATGAAAATATTTTTTTAAGTCTAAAATGCGTTTTGAGTTGTTTTTTTTTGTTTAATTTAACATATACTTAATTCTAATACAATAATTAATGCAGCAAATCATTTAGTGAAAACTCTTAAGTAATAATAAAGTTCTGATACTACCATCATTGGTTTTGAATAAAATTGTAATTAAAACACCACTCCTTTCAAATGTTTAAGGATAGAACATGACAAATGTTGTCTCAAAATGAGCTAAGAATTTTGAAAACCTTATAAGGTAAAATTTATTAAGAAGAACTTCTGTTCTAAATTTGATATTAGTTTAAAATTGACTTAATAGAGCTTATGAAGAATTAAATATGAATTTCTATTGTAATTAAAGAAAATCTTGTTTTTGGTCAGAATTAAATGCTTAATAAATAGTTTTATTCCATGTCATAAAGAAATGTCCATAGGTACTTTGACTCAATTTCTTTTCAAATATAAATTTCCTAAATATTGTTTTCTTCTATCAGTGTAGAAATAAGGTGTAAAAACTGATCTTTTATTTTAGATTAATGTGAAAAAAATTACTTATTTTCAAAATCATTATCTGTCTTTCAAAATGAATTACAAAAGTTGTCTTCCCAGACATCCGACTCCAAAGCTTTTGTGGTTTCTGTTCAATCCTTAAAAGCCCGAGTAAAGAAATGTAAGTAGAAAAATCCAACTGTTTCATTCAACAGTCACTTTGGCATCTCATGATATGACGATCCGCACTTAACTTAATCGAATTGAAGCAATGGGGCATGGATCATTCAGGTCACGTATATACGTTACAACCTTAACTTCAAAATCGGCCTGGTTGGTGTAGGAATTTTCGATACGGAACTCTTCTAATAATTCATGAATTTGTAAATAGTTAACCAAGTAAGAGTAACGCGAAAATGGTAGATAAGTTTGCATCTATAATATGTTCATTAGATTAAGTATTGTTATTGATTTAATTAAAAATTCATTTTAACCAATCAAAGATTAAAGGTGTCATTTTGAATCAATGTCGAATATGAATAATGGATTTTTATATTTTAATTAAGTTCAGGCTATACATATTACAAAATAAAATGTACAAAAAAATACTTATTTAAATTTATTGTTTCCTTACAGTGCAGATGGAATTGTTGAAACAGAATTTAAAAACACAAGGGAAAAAATATTTTTTCGGATTAATGAAGGTGATATTAGAAAATCATAAACAATACCCCAGATAATACAAATAGTTCATTTGGAAGAAATTGTGGTACAGTCCCAAAAATTTACAAGGTCGAAGTACTTGGAAGGTATACAAACGATCTAGCAAACGTTTAGCAAAAGTGATGTAATCCTGACCTATCGGGTATAAATATATCATCCTGTAGATACCATAGGAAGCATGTATCTGTATGTGCCACGCAGTGTGGTACAACGACTTTGGAATCAGTATTAATCTGAAGATTCTGCGTCTAGAAGTGTTCCAGTTGAAACTCAAACTGCAACACATTTGAGAGATTTTTCGACACAATAAAAGTCTGTATAAAAAAATTCGACTTACGTGTAACATCCTGAGTCGATGAAAGAAATTTGCACATTTTCTTTGGGCAAGGTCTTCACACTGAAGATCGTTTCAGGGCGTCTACTGATCTGGAGAGTGGAGAAAAGCACCAGATACAACCGATCTAAAATTGTTGAAAGTCACGTTTACAGAGGTAGTCGAATCATGGTTTGAAGATAAATCTCTGTCGCATGTCACTAAAACTTACATACATGTAATGGAAGAAGACTGACTAATGTGGATATCGGGACAAAATCCTAAATTGGTATGTCCTTCCTTATGCTGATGCTATTGGTAATGTATATTTTCTGATGAAGTTAATAGGAGATCACACCAAATTTTGCTTACTGTGAACTATATTGAGAATTGGAGTGCAGGAAAACTCCACACAATCTCAAGACCTTAATCTAATAGAATATTTTTGGGACTACCTTCACAAGCAAGTTTCTCAAGTTCTCCAAGGTCTTTAAATAAGCTGAAGCAAAAGGCCACCTTTGTCTGGTGTTTACTTTGTCTGCCAAGCTGATTGGTTTTATGAAAATCTTAAAAGATCAATGCATTACAATTAAGGGTTGTCACACTCCTTATAAGAATCCATTTCTTAATTACTTTCTTGAAATATTCCAACATGAATACATTCTTCAAAAAAAAATTGTAAAAGATGTTGGTGTGAAACTCATACTAATCTCTGCTTTTCATTCAATAAAATTTGTAGGAAACTTGATAGCCCAGTGCTCATGGTAAAAAACTGAAGGCCAGAAAGTGTTGAATTCAAAACCTTTTTCAACTGAAAACCCACTGTTTAGTGAGGCGGATACACGTTAAAACTGCGGATGGCAAAAGGTACTCAAGCTTGCTCAATTTGGAAGTTTAAAGAGAGGATTGTTATTTCAGGTTTCATCTTCATCAATTGGAAAATTTTTTAAAAAAATGTGATGACCGTCTGCAATAGCCTCGGATTGCTTTGAGAAACCGCCTGCGAACCTTGGATTGATCGGTTTGGAACTGTTACAAGTTTAAAAAATAATATAGTTGACAGAATTTGTTTGGTGCCAATTTCCTCCTAGTTTCTTGTTTCCTATATTTATTCTTAGAGAGATTAGATTAAAAATCAAGCTTTATTTTCAGCTTTGAATACCAATATCTGATACAGAGTTATAATACACTCATGGACAAAAAAAGTAGCGCACCAAGAAGGGAGTCGTCAAAATGAAACGAAATTTTACATACGTAATGACTACTTTGATATGAGTAAATGATTTGAAAATCAAAGAAAAATTATCATTTATTTCAAAGAAAAAGGCAAAAAAAAAACGGAGGATTTAATACCTTGTTAAACCCCCTCTAGCACTAATGCACGATGCGATACGATCGGGCAATGCGGCATACAAGTTCTGTATGATGTCTTGAGACATTTCGTTCCATATTTGCTGTACCTTTGCCTCTAGTTCGTTCAATCTCGTGAGATGCCAACTTGCCGCCCCAAATGATCCCAGATGTATTCGATTGGAGACCAATCTGGGGAACGGGCAGGCCAAGAAACGGCAGTAACAGTCTTGTGACACCCGTGCCGTGTAAGACAATTCATTGTCCTGTTGAAAAATGGCTCCTGACAGGCTTTGCATGAGTGGCAACTCATGTGGTTGCAGGGTGTCATGGACTTACCGATGGGCTGTCATGGTGCGGCGGACCAATACTAGGGGTGACCGTGTATTGTAAGCAAGGCACTCCATACCATCACACCAGCTGTGGGAGCAGTGTGTCGCTGTAAAGCAAAGGCAAGAGTGAGGTGTTCACCACGGGGTCTCTACACACGAACATGATTGTCATCACTGCTGATATTGAATCTGGATTCGTCGCTAAAGATGACCTGGTTCCATTCCGCTGCAGTGCATTTTCTTAGTGCTGTATCGATGGGTTGGCGTCAAAGGCAGCACACGTAATGGGCGCCGTGATCCCAAATGTCTTTCAGCTAGACGTCTTCGAATGGTTCGAGAAGACACAGGGGCCCCAAATGAAGGCTCTACCTGTGCCTGGATGGCGGTAGATGAAGCAGTTGGCTGTACGAGTGCATTTCTTATGATGTGATGGTCTTCTCGACGACTGGTCTGTCGAGGGCGTGCTGAGCCTGTTCTCGTGTAAATGACATCTCTCGGATCTACTTGTCCCAACACCTCCTCACAACACAATAAGAGCGGCCTAATTGACGACCTTCTCGCCTAGCTGACCACCCAGCTTCCACCATGCCGATGATTCTCTTCCTCTCAAACTGCAACAGCTGCTCATATTGTCTTCGAAAATGGCGAAATGGCATGTAAACGATTCAACACACTCAAACAAGCTTTGGTAACCTGTTTTATACTATACGGAGAACGGCGTTAAACGACTTCTACCGGCTATCCGTAATGTGCCATCACGCTGCATTTCTAATCATTTCCATATCTTCCCGACATGTACCTTCATGCCAAGTTTCTTTACTATCCCACAATTATTTCTTGGTGTGCTAATTTTTTTATCCATGAGTGTATATTACGATATTTTAAATTTATACAAATGCAGCTTTCTGATTAAAGGAATTAGTAATGCACTGCGTTTAACAATAATTTTCAGAATTGTTTTGGTCTGTCATTTTTTTATTTTATAGCGTTGTTATATGTGTGTGTAAGATTTATTCAAATTTAATTAACTTAATTTGCGTATTAAGAGTAAAAAGCATTGTAGACAAAATTTTGATAGTAATTTTAATGATAATTTTCAATTAGACAAATGTTTATACCTTCTACACAGAATTGAAAATGTACTTAATGCTAAAATTATTTGATATAATTTAGATAATTCATTTCAACATTTGAATATTTTCTTTGCATTATTACTTACTGAGAATCAATAAAGAATAACTAGCTTGCTAATTTCAAGTGCTGTTTTTCACATACTGTTATAATTTGTACATTATGAATTAAAAAGTAAGAAAATATATATTTCAATCGTCTAGCCTATTGAATAACTTACTACATAATAAAATCCAAAAAATTAATTAAAAAAATTAGTAATAAGCAAGTAAATAATTAAATTTCTGAAGTGAAATGTGCAAATTTTATATATACCGTATATATTATTAAATCCTTTATCTTTCTATATGTGAATAATATGCACATGTTTAAAGTTAGAGAGGAATTTAAAGCAAAGAGTACTAATATTTTATGTTCAGTAATTAATATTTATATATAAGCCACATGAAATGTTATGAATATGTGTACTGTATACATTAAGTTTTAGAAAATGCTTGTTTTATACCATATTCAAATTTTTTACTTGTACATTTTACATTCATGAAAAAACATTATTACAATTATTGTAGCATGATATTATAAAACTATGTAAACTATGGTTTCTATTTATAACTAAGAACATTTCTAAAAAAAATTACCTTAGTAACTATGCAATTATGGTGTATCACATGTCATGTTAAAAGTAAATTCTGAAACGAGCAATAAAAATATTCAAATTTAGATTAAGTTGTGTTCTGCACAAAAAAAAAAATCTACAATTTAAGCAACAACTAAAATGCTTCAAATATAAGTGGCTAAATTGCTTTATTAGCTTTTTAAAATCCGTTTTGTATAAAAAGTGTTTTTCCTACGAATCAAATTTTACGTTGGTCCATTTACAAGATACTTTTAAAGAAATCAAACTACAAAGATAAGATATTTAGAGCTTAAGAACAAGATATAAACAAGAATATCTTTCAAAATTATACTATATATGTCAAGGTCTTACTGAACTTACTCTTATATTTTATTTATTTTTACGTTTAAAGACTCTAATTTGTCTTTTGGAAAAAAGCTTAAGGCAGAGAGGAAGAGTTGTTACGTCTTCAAATACGACTATTTTGCATCAAATACAGATGGGCTATTTTTCCAGAGTTACTTCTTCAAAGAACGTGAATGTTGCATATCTTAGTTGCATACGAAATCACATTTTCATCGCTCGACTAAGTTTTGAAGAACAGAGATTTCTCTGCGAGAAGAATGATCCAAATACTCCCCGAATAGGGATTATTTTCTCCTCATATTCAACAAAAATATATTCATCCCAAATAAATATTCACTCTATTTCAGTTTTGAATTCAAATAGCTTTGAATTCGAATACTTTGGATTAAATATCAGATAATAAATTACAAGGAAAAGCTAAAAACGAAACCGTTTTAGATTCTGTTTTTATATCAAATATTTATAAAATGTTACATTTTATATTAATTGTGATTTATTCGTATCCTTATTAACACCAGTTCTGTTTTTTTTAAAGAAACTCTTAGTTATTATACAACTAGAAAACTTTTTGTGAAAAATAATTAAATTACAATTTGCTTAAAATGATGCAAATTATAATGTTTTGAAATTTTTGAGGTATTAAGTATTCTAGTTTTGCAATTCAAAAATGTATTCCGTTTATTAGAAAAAAATGCATATCTGAAAAATAGTGGTTTATTAAATATTAAATAATTTGCAGAAAGGTACGTTCCATTGTACAAGGTTTTAATAAAAGTACAAGGTAAACAAAAAAGTTCTTGCCGTTTTTAATGTTCAAAAGAACATGACATACAAACAGCGTAGCTTATTGTTAGTCCTCGAAGTAATCACCATCGGCATCCAGCACCTTCTGCCAACGCGTCTCCAGTTGTTCAATCCCTTGCGGTAAAACTCGGTGGTGTGGGATGAAAGGAAGCCCGTGAGAGCTTGGCACACGTCTGCTTCATTGGTGAAAGATTTACGGCTAAGATGATTGTCAAGGGAATAGAAGAGGTAGTAATCTGATGGTGTAAGGTCAGGTGAGTAAGGAGGATGACACAAAGTCTCCAAACCAAGTAGCTGTATCGTATTCCTGGCCACCCGCGTGACATGTAGCCTCGCGTTATCGTTAAATAACAGTGCACCCTTTCGATTAATAAGTTCTGGCTCCTTCTGATGCAATGCCTGTTGTACACGTTCCAATTGCTGAGAATACAGGTCCGCAGTCACCGTTTGGCCCGTTAGTATCAACTCATAGTGAAACACTTGACGACATGTCCACCAGACACAAAGCGTAATCTTGCGTGGGTGCATAGTGATCTTGCGCTGTGCGGGACATTATCCTGGGGTGACAACCAATGTTTGGAATGATTGGGTGTGTCATACAGGATCCACTTCTCGTCACTGGTCAGCACCCGATAGAATATGGATGCGCTACGGTGGCGAGAAAGCAACGATAAACAGGCTGTCACTCGTTGTTGCTTATGGACTTCCAACAGCGTGTGAGGAGCCCACTTGCTCAGCGTGTACGTCTTACCTAAGCGGTGCAGATGAAGTCTAACCGTTTCACTGGAAGTGTTGAATTGTCTGGCAAGTTCACTACACGTTTGACTACTGTCCTCCTCAATGGCCATCTGCAGGGCTTTGTCCTCCAAGGCCTGTGGTCGTTCTTTTCGAGCTTTATCACAGAGGGAAAAATCTCCCGACCTGAATTTTTGAAACCAATACCTTGCCACACGTTCATTGACAGCATTATCACCATACGCTTGACATATTTAGTGATTTGATGTAGCGGCTGTTATATAAGCCCACTTTGAAGTCGTTAAGTAAACAACCCCGAACGAGCTCCTTCGATACGTCCATTTCGCTTCGCTACTGTACGAATTCCGATTGATGAATGTGAGCAGTGGACCTGCGTTTATAACAACTGATATTCCTAATTTCAACTGACGGTTTCTCAATCATGTCATACACGAATTTGCCTACTTATTTTCACTTCTTTCAATGGATACGCGCAAACGGCAAGAACTTTTTTGTTTACCTTGTAGTTAAATAGAGAATTATTATTCTAATTTGTTTCACCCTGAAGAATTTCTGAATACACTCCGTGTAGAGGGTATGATGCAATTTAAATCTGTCTAGGCCTGAAATTTCAACTTTGAAACAGGGCATAAGTTTAGACAGATGGTGTAGAAGTCTTCATCACTTACACTTAACCCAGGTACAAAATTACAATGTCCTACAACAATATTCTCCTGTAGCATCTGAAGGTGATATTAACAACCCGAAAATTGCAATGCGAATGAATCATTTTCAATCCATATTATGAATCTCAAATTCAGTATAAAAAACCATTTATAAAGAAAGAAAATAGAAAAAATATATAAATATTAAGAAAATCTTTAACAAACATCAAATTATTATTTTGCTCCCACACTTTCTACTTAAGAAATGCTAAATTTGTTAGGCTCCAATCAAGTCAATTTTTCTAAGAGATAAACTGAAATTCTATGATTTTCGACGTTGATGATGCTTTCTATTAGTTTCATTTATCAATTGTTTGTTTTAATATTTAATCGTCATGCCAATCATTGTGTTAAATATCACTTTTTCAAATGTTTCTTTCGTTCACGGATTTAAATCTATGGAAAAGTAAATACTGAAGAGGTGATTCCTAATTGGAGAGAAAATTTAACATTAACTTGTTTCATATCATTGCTTTTTTGTTAAATTTATTATAGTACATTCGCATGTGATTATTAATTTACTTATTTAATATAACTTGTTTTGTTAGTATCTTTAAGTTTTTAGTATTTTGAAGAAATTAGTCACTATCCCTTTACCGACATTTTCAATCTTCCAACACCTTTCTACACATGCACGAACAAATAATGACTAATGTAAATTTTAAATTGAAGTAGTATGCATTATAGCTTGCATTCTTCTCTTGAGTATGACTTCGTTGAAGAAAAATTATTTTTGCCGATGTTGAAGAAACCGGTCGTAATATTATTTTGTCCAGACCAGTTGAATAATTTTTGAGTTTTGAAAGATATTTAAATTATATAAATATATAAAGCTTATTTAAAATTGCAAATAAAAATATACAAAGAAACATGTACTGAATATAAATTATAAAATCATAAAATATTTATGTAAAAAAAATTAAATATTTTATTAATAATGCAAGATTTTGAAAAAAGATATCGTTTTTGCCTAGAATATGCCTAATTGCTATACCAAAACTATTCTTTAAATCTAAAGAAATATATTTGAAGAAAAAACTTACAAACTTAATTCAGAAAATTATCTGGAAATTTTCTGAACTCTATTTTTAATTTTTGATTGACTTATAATTTCCTTTCCTTATAGTTATTTTATTAGCAGGTATTTATTCTAAGATCTCAAAAAACATTTTCACATTTACCTTGATATACCCAAGACCTATGTCGAACCTAAATACAATGTTGAAATTTCTGAGATCAACTCGAAATTAAACTAGTACTTTCCTCTACGTTCTTCTCAAAATTGAGGCATAATATTGTGACAGTATTATAAAATTTAGCTTGATAAAGCGAATCAAAAGGATATATTTTACATATTTTTCAATTATTTCATTCGTTTTGACGATTTTATTTGATTTTACTTTTCCACATTTAACATAAAAATGTAAAAAATAAGAATCACATTTTTAATTTAATTTAAAATAATATTTTTTTAAAGTTAAAAAAATCGAACATAATAAGATAACACAAAGCAGGAGTATCACGAGTAATTCACGTATTTGATGTTCTACTTTAACGTGCTAACCATTGGCATGTGACATATTTAGGTTACTATGGTAACTGATTCATCCCTTTCCAGTTCACGAAGGTATTTTGTCTTTCAATCAACTGCGAACAATGGTGATGATGATTTAATTTCTTGGTAAGTCTTTTAATATGCTTTTCTTGTATTGAGTAATAACTTCTGAAGAGTATGATAAAAAATTTTATACGTAAAAATATCATAAGAAAGTTATGCGTTGAATAACCAGCTATTGTTTTGCAAAATATAGATATGAGATACCTTTTCACTCCAGTTACCACTGAGTATATTTTTAATAGCTGAAAATTTAGCTAAAAAGTCAAGAGTTTTACAAAGGTTTCTAAAGCTAAAATTTATTGAGAGAGAGAAAACCGTTTCACATTTCACTATAGTTAGGATTTTCCTTAAGAGGTAGGCATTTTGCGGGAAAGGGAAATGGAATTACAACTGGTTGAAAAAAATGTTGCATGTCAAACTGAAAGGGAACAAATTGCTTGTCAATTTTTTTTTATTTCAGTTTAAACGTATTGAATGTTTTATTCATCAGGTTTAAATGAAAATCGCGGAGTGAATACCAGATATTCTTAATTGATAAGTTCAGCTACTATAAATTCAAATTTGATTGGAATAGATTTATTTCACATTTCTACACTAGAAGTTTGACGGTGGCAAAAAAATTTATTCTAGTACACGTGAACTTAAAACACCCCGTTAAAATTAGGTAGTAGATAGATTTTGTTTGAAATGTTTAATGCCCACCTACTTCAAATTCAGAGAAAGTAAACTTCATTACAAACTCAAAACTAGTTTTTGTGACGATGAAAATATCACTACACTGACCTCAATACTTATTGCTAGTATTCAGATAATATTTCAGTGAAATACTTTGTTTGCTCTCCCCGAAAATTCCATCTTTGTATTAATTTGTATGAAAGAAGATAGAGAAAACTGGGGCTCCTCGAGTGTTGAATATTTTTTAACATCTAACATTTTCTATCATACAGTAACCTTAAAACATCAACAAATTAAAACTCAATTTTGAAGCTTCAGACTACATTAATATAATTGATGGGATTGTTTCATTATCCATTCTCTTCCACTCTATGAAGCGTGCAAGACAGAAAAATATATTAGCTATCGTATGTAGAGTGACATATCTTCGAAATCATACTTTCAAAGTTTTTCTTGTTTTTCTGAAATAGTGAAGTGCTGTGTTAAACCGGTGATTGAAACTCCTGGAAAATCGTATGGTCCTGAAGCAAGAGAGAGAAAAAATTACCAGTACTACTATTTTATCAAGATAAATATTGCCCAAAATGACAAAAATCTAATTTCACATTCATTTAGTTTCGAGTACTTTAATTTCAATAAAAATGTTGGATAATTAATTTGTATGCTTCATGATAGGCATCTGTATAGTGTTAACAATTTGAAATAAAAAATATCCATCGCCTATTAATTTTTCTTCATTATGATTGAAAATTAAATGGAAAGAAAATTTTAAATGCAGCTAGATATTTTTTCATGAGAATATTTTTTTTTTTAGATTTTTTTAGAATAAAGAAAAAATTATTTCAATTTACATATTTTAATTATTTTATCTTCTTTTCTTACCCCAAGCTTTATATATAGAAAGATAACGTTATTACTTCGGTAAATAATTAGAAAAAAATAGTGAAATTTCTCTGCGTCTACGTGGGCAGAAGATATTTTTTTCTCTCTTTTTCTAACGCAGGCGTAAGCAAACTCTCCCATGGATCAAGAATTTAAAAAAATAGAAAGAAAAAAATTATGTTAATAAACATTTTTTGTCAGTGCTCCAAATTATATTAAAATTTAAAAAGAAAAAAAAACAAAGGAAGCTGAAATACATGAGAATTTAAGATTCAAAAATCTATGAAGATCTAATTTTAAATTTAATAACACAAGCTGCTTAAAATTTTTGCTCATACATATGTTTTACGCATGGTAATTGCTGAAAACAGTGATCACACATAAATACTTTTAAAATAATAAGTTTCTTTGAATATTTGTTATTGATTGGGTATTTATCATTGACATAACCTCCTTTGATTGCGATAAAAAAGGTGACAAAAAATGAAATAAATGTAATCTACTTAACTCCGGCTTGTAAACTGTTAAATAAAAAAAAACTCAACAAAAACAAAAGTATAGTTAAATAATATGTTAAATAAATTAAATATAAAATAATACGAAATATAGACATTTTTTGTTCCCATCATTGCTATCACTGTTTCCATTGGAGCAGTTTCTCAAAGAAACCCGTACACGCACTTTGGACCAACGTATCTTACAATTTTATTTGTGGATATTACTCTATTTCCTTTTTATCACAGTTAAATTTTAATAAGCTGTATCACAAGGCTCAAAAAGGATCTTCGTTTATTTTTGAAACCAAAACGCTACGATTTACAGTTCATAAATGTGATTTCTACAAAATGGTATCGATGAATTCTTAGATGAGCTCTGTAACACGAGCACCAAAGAAACATGTTAAGACTGTCATTGAGTTCGGACACAACTCTGCTCTGAAAGCTCTAAATTTTTGGATCATGAATAATAACATGATTGTAAATTTGAGTAAATGCGCTACACAGACGTTTTCCAGCAGATTACACCAGAAATCTTTTTTACTGGAGCTGCCCTTCATAATGTGGAAACATTTACACATTTGGGTACTGTTTTTGGCCTTTAATTAAGTTGGAAGAAACATGTGGAGTATTTAACTGATCGAGTAATTAAACTAATTACTATTCTTAAGCGACTAGTTGGCTGCCTTTGGGGCTGTTCAGGATTTACTCTCACTCTTACATATCAAAAATACCTCCTCCTAATATTTAACTAATGTTGCGAGTCCCTAAATCTGAAGCACATCCGCAAAATTTAAAGGTTTTGCAAAACCAGGCATTTAGACACATCACTGGAGCTGCAAAAAATACACAGATTGACCCAATGATGATACTTGTTGGTATTAAACGGGTATTGTTTTCAAGGAGAAAGCCATTGTTTTGTACAAAAAACTGATTTTAGTCTGATTACAACACACTCGTCACAACTTAAAAAGGCAAAATGGACTTATTCATAGCGTTAGAGAACAAGAGTCGAGGCTGGACATGGCCATATTCCTCCCTCTTGAAAATAAAATAAAACTTACAAACCATCTTGACTGCTTCAAACTAAATATAAGTTTCTGTCTTGGACAATAGATTGTGAAGAAGGATACTACCACCGCTATTCAACACACGCTTGCTGTAGAAACAATGGATATTTTTTACCCTAAACCTAACTATTTGAAAGTTTTTACTGGTGGGACCTTTCTCCCTGATCACCTAGAGTTTGGTGCTAGAGTTTGTTGCAACCTTTTACCTTTTTCTAATCCCTGTGGGTACTAAAAGAACAGCCTATGATCACATAAATTGCTGCAATTCGTGTCGCTTTAGGAATGCTTTCTTGTTCTCATGAAAAATTCTCAAATGTTATCATTGTTTCTGATTCGCAAACAGTTCTTTACTCAACAAAATCTTTAGAATGTCCCTCTTCTGGAGACATAATACCAGATCTCTAATAAAAAATTACAATAGCTGGGCAAATCTGTCGTCTTCCAATGAATCCCTTCTCACTGCAGAATTTTAGTGTCTGAAATGGCTGATTTACAAAAGGGTGCCTCTGTTCAACAGGCCACATGTAACCTGGCTTATTTTTTAAAATTTGAAACGAGTTTTTTAAAGAAAAGCCCTCTCTAATTTCCGTATGTATTTAATGAAATGAATCTCAAACAAAAAGTGGACGGATCTCGACCCATATAGTATGCTATATGGGTCGAGATTCGTCCACTTTTCCACCATATCCTACGGGCAACGAGACATGGCCGTGGCTCAGTTGTGGCTTTTCACAGAACATGACTGTCTTGCCGCCTACTTATGCAGTTTAAAACTGGCTTCTGATCCATCCTGACCCATCTGTCGAGGACTATTTCTCGATGGCTACTACATTCTCTAATACAGTTCTCTCAGCGGAACAATTATCACTGACCGACATTGGGAAGAAGATGCTGATTGAGGAAATGAGTGTTTTTATGTTTATGTTCTTTTGTAATTGCTATTTTATTGTCAAAACCCACCTGCCATTTGAAATTTAAAAAAACGTGAGGTAAGTTAAGATTTAAAACTTTTTTGTTACATTTTTCAGTAAATAAAAAATATTTGTTTGTATAAGGAAACACAAAATTTTTGTAAAAATGCAATATTTTCATCTACGATTCCTTTGGTTTCAGTGAATAACACAAAAATATATTATAACGTGTGCATTTTTGCCTTTAATAATTTTGACCTATTGCTTTTCGTTCTGGTGCGAGATTAATTTCACTTAAATAAAAAACTAATTAGCTTACTTTAGTTTATTTAATGACAAAATGCTCGTGCAGGGTTGATTGTTATACTTTTCAATCAGTGTTTTAACATGATATTTTTCAATTATGAAAGGCCTACTTTAGTGTTCTTGTCTTCAAGATTTAATAAACCAGTTTTAAACTTCTCTCTCTAGCAAAATAATCTTTTTTCAGCTACAACATTTTATCGTTTTTGCATACGCGGCATTTTTGCCTTTTAGGTAAAGAAAACGCATTAAATGTCTATATTGCACTTTGTTTGCTTCTATTATTTAAGCAGTATAAAATTGATTTAACGTATTGAAAGCATTTTGCTTTACAAGTGCCATAAGTACTAGCTTGTTTTACGTAGAAATATCATTTGTTTTCAATCATTCTGATACAACCAGGCGTGTTGTTACTCCACTTACTTTCTGTGTGAATATCCGAATACTTTTAAAAATAAATGACTGCAAAAAAGCAATAACTAATATCTGACATCAGACTTTTATGAGTATAATCAATTATTGAGACAAATTAACTATAGCAATTGGTTTGTGAAAAGTTTATGAAATTCATAAAGGTAAAACAGTATAAATCAAATATTACTATATGTGTGTGCCCTCATATACTTCTATCCGCAAATAAGTACCTTTTCTTCAAAACTTTCCTGAAAACAGTCGGTTCTTTTTGCTTTTATTGGATTAAATGCAGTGTCAAGTGAGTGAGTGAATATTAACGATGTCACACTTTTCATCTACACGAGGACTTTTGGCGACGGACCCCGTAATTTTGAAACATGGTCAAGAGACGAAAAAGTAGTGTCAAACTTATAGCATAAATTGAAAATTGTCATTCAAGGCAACATTTATTTTGCAATTTAAAAACCTTAAAAAATAGTAAAAATAACATTGACCTTAATTTTTATCATAAAAAATGATCATTTTGAAGTGATTAAATCTTCCACATGTAGAAATAAAGAGATAATTAACCGTATTTCTTAAAAAATCTAAAGAAAAATATTAATAATTCATTATAATATCCCTTAGAAAATTTTTAACACATTTTTAATTCACTACTTAAGTTTGAATAAGTTTATCTATTTAAATTTTATTCAGTTAATTAAGCAATATGTTTTGTTAAACGACAAAAATGTATATCGTAAGCAATACATATTTTTCTTAAGCATAGCAAAAAACAATCACTAGTATATCTAGAGGAAATTATACAGTAAAAAATTCATAATTATCTTCAAAATAACGAACAAAATAAACGCTAACATATCTAGAGGAAATTTAAAATGCTGTATAAGTATTTAAATATCCATTATTAATTTTAAAAGAGCATTTTGAGGAAAAGACTGTAATACTTTGGGGTAAACTCATTGAAAATCAATACACGTGTCTACTTTCTTCGTTCGCTTCAAGCACTAATTTTGGAAAGCACGTTTCTAATTATCATCTAGTTAAGTTTAAAATTAAGTATTAGGATCGATTTCTGATGATTTTCATTTTCTTAGGGTTCTTAAAATTCTAAATATTTATATTTAAGTCCTGATATAATAAAGCTTAAACAAGAATGAGAGTTTCAAATATATTTTATATCATTGCATGTAACTTATATTCAATTTATATCCACTGGTAAGGGATAAATAATTAAAAAAATCTACTGATCTTTGTGAAATATCTTAGCTATATACTATGTATATATAAATACACTACAACATTTAAGGAGAAAACAATAAGTATTCGATTGCGACGAAATTGCTTCTCATATAATACTATAAATTAGCAAGCAATTAACTTTTAGGAATTAGGGATTGAACTAGCTCGTGTACATTGTAACGGAGCATTCTGATAGTGTGCAAGACCAGATATTTTTATGCTAATACAAAATTCCCATAAGAATTCCTGTCGTACCATGGGCATTCCGGAACACGGATTCGTAAAATGTATGAGCAAATTTCGTTATTTGAGGGATAATGTACTATTAGACTAATGAAAGGCAAAGAGGTGAAAAAGCAGGATTGATTTACATTTGAGTCGAAACAATGCGATTTTCCAACGGTGATAGTAACCAGGGTAAACAGTGGCAGTACAGAGTGTCAAGAAAATATATCGTTTGAAAACCCCAGAGAATGTAAGTACCGTGCGATTCAGCATTTGGCGTCCACTGACTCTGGTGCGACTTCTTCAACGATTCTACATTCAACTAGAAAATCAGTGTTTGCAATCATTATGGATGGGTGAATCAGTGAAAGAAACTTGAGGTCATGGAGGTCATTGTGTCAACGGCTTCTTATTGTTGCACACTACTAAGTGCGCTTTATGTGGAACTGGGGCATCCATATCCACCCTAGATAATCAATGACTGAAGAATAAATGTTTCCAACGTTACGTACTACTTCAAACTAAATATTTATATTTTTTATTTTAATTGTCCATTGTGGCTATAAAGTTTTAGAAGAATATTAACTGGTCACAGGTGGTAAGCTTATCTACTTATTCTAATGTTTATTGAGCATTTCTATTGCATGTATCAGTAGTAGTTTCCTGAGGATACAAATAGAATTTTACTGACAGTATAAGGACATGATGTTGCACAATCATGGGAAAGATAAATACTTGGTCGATGGCACTGTTACACTACAGGGCGGGAAATAAATAATATATACAAACACATAATGCACCTGCTTTCTCTAAAATTTATTAGACTTTTAAAAAAAATAGTTTTAAAATTCAATTGAATAAGCAGAATGTAAATGAGACACAAATAAATATTTATTAATGATGGAAGATACATAAAATGATCCAAATAGACTCCCACTGTATCAAAAACTATTTTTGAAATAATTTTAAGGAGGAATTTAAATGAGGAATGTTATAGATATGATTTATCATTTTGAGTAAAATAATTTGTATTTTCTTTATTTAAGACAGTCGTATTTCCTTCTTTCCCTGCTCATAACTCAACTGTACCAAATATGGACCATCCACCTAGAGCGGTGTTTCTTCAAACTATCAGTATTTGCGACCCAATTTTCTATCATAGTTTTCATCGCGCCCCCTCCCCCCATACAATAACATTGTATTGAATGCGATAATAATGTAATTTGATACTAAAGCTACAATTCGACTTTAATTATAATCCGTGTAGTAACAGGTGTTGATGGATGAAGGAAGGCAGATGAGCTTGGGTATGTCTTCCCTCTTTCAACGAGAACTTCGTTGGGAGTAGTGTACTTAGTTCTATTCGTCAGATAAATAATTTTTGTATATATTTTTAAGTTCAGATTGGTAGTTTTTTTTTCTGTTGTATCTGGCTATGAAAGAATCTGATGATGGATTTAATCAGTTGCCTTAGAACTATAAAGCCAGCTATGGAAATAATATAGTAACGGATTGAGCGGAATAAAGATGCTTAGTAATTTCACCTTTCCGAAATGGATGTAGACTTATCTCATTCCTGATAAATTTAATAATGGTGTGATAATTAATGCAATAACCGCAAAAATTATCAAGATAAATGTTAAATTTTGAATATAATTTTTATGTATGGCAATCCCATGGAAGTCAGTGTTAATTATTAAACTTGCTCTTCGTTTACTATCGATAAACTTATTATCAAATACATTGTACAGTTCTGATAAATTTATTATACTATATTAGTTGTAAATGTTTATTTTTTATTTATTATGTCAGAATGTATTTTGTTTGCTTACTTTCAGTAAATTAATAATTTTTTTAAATAATCTTCTATTTTTGATTTTTCGATACACTAGCGCCCACCTTGTGGGGTTATCACGCCCCCCTCCTAGAGGGGGGGGGCCCACAGTTTGAGAAACGCTGACTAGAGACGATATGTTCCTCCTTTATACAGTTTTTTCATCAGAAAGATTACCTTGAATTTCTATAGATACTTACAGATGCAGACTTCAGATACTTTTAGAAGATTTTTTTCTAAAACTAATTGCATTTTTGTTGGATTATTTTGTAACACTTTAATGAAGATATTTCGGAATTCAAATAGTCACTATCAGGAAATAATGGGAGAAAAGACTCGGTAATCGAAATAATCTTAACTGTAATAGTAAGCATTAATAGTTAGGAAGTACGGACGAAATATATCAGTATGTTCCAAAACAACAGTTGATATTAGTATAATCTAAAACACTAATGATATTAAGGGGACAAAGTACGATTCAATTGAAAAAAACCGGTCAAAAAATCCAATTTAATTTTTTTAGCTTAAATTATTCTTAATATACCTTTCTATAACCTGAAAAAACTTTAAAGCTCTAAACTTAAAAAACGCAGAATTATGATAGCTGTTACGTTCGTTTTTATTCACATCCCTATGACAAATCAAAACTTTAAACTTACTTATCTCGAAAAGATAAAATAACTAGTTTGTCTTCATTTAAAATGTAAAGGCCTTTTTCTATTGTGCCTAATGCTTTGAATTTTTTTACCTATTACTAATAGTCATGCAACAAAAGTATGCATTTTTAAATCAAAGCAATACTTATTTTTTTTAAAAAAATAATTGAACTTAGAATTTATACATTTTTTAAGGAATTTTCAACTAGCGTTCATAAAAAGAAGTATTGGTCAAATACTAACCATGCCATCACAAAACCCATACTAACTTTTCTTATACATAGCTTGACGTACTTGCAAATCAAATTTCATGAGTGTATGTAAATTTTTGCAGAAGTAGCATTTTAAAATCACTTCAATCACTTGTAGATCTTTATTCTGTTTACCACATTTTTGTGAATGGGATCTTTCGTTTTATTTTGTAGCTCAACGAATAAAAACTGAGTAAATTATTTTATTTTTTAAAATTACTTAAAAAAATTTAAATATTAAGGTATGTAAATTGCAAGTGTTGTATAGATTTTATTTTATTTAACTGTGTATCCTCTTCAAAAGTTCGTGGGAATCATAAAGAAAGCTAATTAGTTTTTATTTCTTTTGTATTAATAGTTTACGTTGTTTATAAATATGTATTCATACTTTAAAAAATACAATAACTTTATTCAACAGACTATAAAAAATCATGTGCAATCAAAAGATTACGTCAAAATATCCAGTTTTAAAAGCTCTCAAGTTATCCTTCTGCAAAGAACTTAAAAAATAAGCTTTCTGATTTTTTTCATTCTAAAAAAATTATATTTCTTTTCAATTTATTTGCAAAGGAAAAACTAGCCGAATTTTTACTAATTTTCTAAGACAAGTTTATTAATTAACAATATTTATTACTATGAATATTGTGTTTGTGTTACAATTTAAGCAGTATTATTATCCTTCTTTCGAAGAAAATAAACTTCTTATCAGACATCATAAAGCAGCATCCAGCAATTTCGTTCTATTTTCATTGTATTCTGTAAGTTTTCGTTTCTTCCAATAAATCCTATTTCCCAAGCTACCCAAGTGGTCAAATATTTGTTTAGTTCCTGTATCTATGTGTGTAAAGATGTTAAAGCTTTGTTTCAAACAAAAACTTGAAGTATTTTCATCACACTGTTTGAAGTGCTCCCTATGATGATCACAAAGCGGTTGTTTAATTAAGGTTTTTTCTTGTTCCTTAATTTACTTCCAGGCGTTCTTGCTGCGTCATTAATTAATGCAATTTTCCTTTTGATTCTTATTCTTTTATATTGCAGAAGACTCAATAGAACATTTTGTTTCCTTTCTTACTAGAAAATAAAGGGATTTTTTTAAATCAGCAGAGACTATTTAGCTTTGCACTAAATTAAAATAAGTTAATTAAGAAATATAACTTTGTATGATTTTTTAAAAAATATATATATACCGCCTCGTATTTCTAAATATATTTATGTGTGTGTGCGTTTATGTTCATCTGTGCATGTCAAATCATTAATCATTTAATAAATTGCACTAAATCTAATTTAAAGCTGAACCTTCATTAGAAATTTAATAAGATAGTATAGACAAAATAAGATAATCACAGCAGTAGTATAATAGCAGACTCTTAGTCTTAGATACTAAGATTATGCTGTTAAACATAGTGTGTGGACCAGTAAACCTTCTTTTATATTTGCCTATGTAACTAGGATAAAAAAAAGAGAAAATTGCTTAAGAGAGAATCATTTTACAAAAATATTAAAATATTATAAACTAAACTTAATATTAACACTAGATGATTAATACTTAAAATATACTAGCGTGAGAAAATTAAGCAACATTGTTCATCACTACATACGTTAAAAGTATGACAGGAATCATGGTTTATTGTGACTAAACATATGCATATACGTGGTCATTCAACCGTTGTACTGAAGACTGCATACCCTTACAATTGTCCGACGGTGGCGCCGTTTACAGTGATTTGAAAAGCGCACAGACTGGTCATATCATGAATGAAGTCATGTTCTCTTTATTGTTGAAAAGCATTTCAGTTTGAGCAACAATTCTCAGCAACAGTTAATATGAAGAGAAGTAGGGACACGTGGCTCCATCACACTAACATTAGGAAAAAAGACCGTTGGGGTTACCCAGAAGTGCTGGTATTGAGTGGTATAACATTGAATGGACAGAGGGTACTCCATATTTTCGACAGCGGCTCACTTCCCAGAGATCGTTACCATGATGAAATTATCCTCATACATGTGCGTTTGGTTACAAGGTTTCATAGTTCAAGGCTTTATTTTTGTGAATGACAATACACGTCCGATACAAACTGCTGAAACTGTGGAACATTAAACTCACTGGCCCTTACCTGTACAAATGGAGGCTATGGAATGCCGAAACAGATTAATTGAAAATAGTCTATTTTAATTGTAAAAGCTTTTTGTTTCATGAGACCCAGTTTTATATAATGAGATTAAAAACATAATGTTCCTTCAGTCGATAAGTGTCCAGAGCAGAATGCAGATAATCAAAATTCAAGTCACATCTTGGAGGTGAATTCGATTGGGATCAATGCATCTCATGAGCTCTACTGTTTCACATACACAAAAAACAAGAATACTTTGTATATCTACTCTGCTAGGTGAGAAGGAAGAAGTACATTTTAAGGTCAACACGGATGATCCATCGGTGCATTTGATATTGCATCAAATCAATTATTCTTTGTATTTCTTCATATTATTTACGTAATAAAACTAAGTGACTTATTGAGGCTGCACCATATAAATATCCATTGTGGAGAAGGACACTTCAAATTTTGCTTTTAAATTATCAATGAATAATTGCCAATCAGTTACGTTGAAGCTTGAAATTCCAATAAAAATGTATGTTATGACAAAATATAAATGTATCATTGCTTCGAAAGTATTACATAATTAGACCTTCTTTTGATTGAAAGTAGGATACCTTTTCCCTCAATCATCAAGTAAAATTTTCCTTTTCAGCCTTTATCTTCATACTAACAGTTCCAAAGACTCTAGTCTTAAATCTCATGTTGAATCGTCCAAATCATGTTGCTCGAATTTCTTTCTGATGAAATTATCCTTAATTTCAATATCTATGCCGTTGGAGTCACTTCGATCTTCGCAAGCCTGAAAAATATTTTAAACTATTGTGATTGTAGTTTCTCAATGAAAAGTTAAAATAATAAAAAAAAATTAACAAGTTTCAATTACTTTTATCATTTATTCAAGGCCAGACGTGGTTTCGAAGTTATGTGATGTTCTGTGAAATAACTATGCCTATATATTCTTCTTCACGTTTTTGTTGAACTTAAATATTCTTGTTGTGTCTTTGCATAGAAAAATTTTAATTGAATATTACGTATTTGTTGCATTAGAATTTTATATATGTTCTCATTTTCTTATTTTTCTTTTTCTAGGAAGTTCTCCGTAGTTTACTTTTAATATCGCCACGCATTCCGAACCTGAAACGGATATTATATGCATCATCCTCCTATTGATTTTTAAATAAGAGTGGGTATGTCATACTTAACTTCTACTTCTTGAAAACGGTAGATATGACGTCATTTTTTATTTTTTATTGAAGAGAGATAAAATAATTCCTGCGCACCACAAGCATCACATGGGGTACAATTGGTAAGTAAAACAAACAGAATAAGATAATTAAAAGAAAAGTAAATAACAAAACAAAAGTTACGAAACAATCAAATAAGAAAAACAAAGAAGGTACAAAGATTAAAATACTTTACACAAGAAAAAAAGAAAAAAGAAGTTACAAAAATTGAAAAATGAAAAATTTACAAAAAATTACAAAATTAGATGAATGAAGGTACAAAATAAAGTGAAGGAAGCCTTACTTTAAACAAGTCTAGTTGATTTTAAGGTCATGCAGATTGGCATTCAGGTATTTTATCTCTTTCGTACATTTTGAACCAAAAAAAGGATAAAATGCTCCACATTTTGCTCCCCACCAACATTGAGTTAAAATCTACAGGTTAAAATTACCATGATCAGTAAGGAATTGCGTGATTTTACAGTTTATAAAGAAGTGATCAAAAGATAGTGTTTGTGAAGTGGTTGGAAAAAAGTTCTTTGTCAGAAAAGAGTAAGTTGGATTCGTGTAATGAGTGTTCCATGTTTTTTTTCCACAATGTTTTTTTTCCAGTTTTATTCTTGTAGAACCATTTCGGAATATTAAATGAAATATTAATCTTTCACTTAATTGCGGATTTTGCCAAGAAAATCAGATCAATCAAGATGCAAAATAAAGTGAAGGAAACTTTACTTGAAACAAGGCTAGTTATTTTTAAGGTCATGAAGTTTTGCTTTCAGGTATTTTATCTCTTTGGTACATTTTGAACCAAAAAAAAAGGATAAAATGCTCCACACTACTCCCCAACAACATTACAGACACAAAGTTTTCAAAGACACATTTAAATCTATTAAAGGTACACTTTAAAATTAACATGAACAGTAAGGAATTGCTTGATTATATAGTTTGTAAAGAAGTGATCCCAAGATAGTCTTTGTTTAATGGTTGTGTTGGCGCCAGTTGCCGAGAATTCCTTGTATAGATTTCGCTCCGAGCCAACTGTTGTAACCTTTGTATTCAGTTCGAAAATTATAAAGATCCTATATGGTTGGGATACGTTTTCGCTCATTAAAAATTTGTTAAATTTACAGTCCATTTATTATTATATCGGCACATGTTGGAAAAACCTTCTTTGTCAGAAAAGATTAAATTTAATTTGTATCCCAAATTGATCAGTTTTCCAAAGAAAAACAATGTTTTTTTCAGTTTTATTCTTGTAGAACGATTTCCGAATATTAACTAAAATATTAATCCCTCACTTGGTTGCGGATTTTGCCAAGAAATCAGCCCTTTCGTTTCCAAATATTCCAGTATGGTCACAAACAAAAGTAAAAAAACACTAGGATATTTGAATCCTTAAAGATTTAAAGATTCTTTTGAATTTCCACAAGGATATTATTGCAAGATGAAATATTATGTCATATGATATATGTTATTCAATCTGCATTTGTTTGTTTTCTGGAATTGCAACTTAACACATTAACTAAATATTAAAACTTATTCCATTTAATTAATTTCTATAAATCGTACGATTACTTAACAGCAAATTACTTAAATTACTCAATTATATTTTTATACGATTATATTACAATTTTGTAAATTTATGAATCGAATTTTTATTTAATAATACAAAATTTTCTCTTTTTCATCAACAAATAATTCAACTTTCGGTTATATATTAATTTTAATATGTAATATTGAGTTTGTACTTAGAATACTTCTTTGTTGTTATATATATTGCCATCTATAAAAAAGAACTATTCCCTTTTTCAAACGCATTTCCAACATTTTTTCAATTAGATATTTTTCAGTATTGGGAATAAATAGACCATTTACCAAAACAAAATATAATATTAAATTAGTAATAATATTTAATAAGAGTTAAAAAATTAACAACATATGCGAGGAAGGAGGAATATGAATGAAGAAAATGTTTAATTAAAACCAGTAGTAACATTGTTAATCTTTAGCAGTTAAATACAATTCTTCTAAAATCAATATCCAGAATCTTCATAGGAATAAAAATATTTCTTTGAAGTTAATGAATGCGCATGACCTACATTTACTTGCATACCTATAATGAACTCAATTTTTCATACTATATATTTTATTCCTTGAGGAACATGTATGCAACTCATTTTTATTATCTGCTTTCTTTATCCGAAGTCCCTGATAACGCAATTGACTTTTACCGTGATCTTCACAGTTGAGTAAACTGATTTATCTGATCTTTCTTTATATGCTACGCAACAATTTTTGGTCCATCTGATGGTTTTCAAGAGTTATCTGTTTTTAATCTATTAAATAACAATGATTCTTTTCATATTTCTGTAATGTTTTTTCTGAGTTTATGAAAATTCAATAAAGCACTTTTTCTTGTTTAAGAAAGTACTTTCGAGATGATGGTATATTTATTGAAATCTTATACAGAAACCATCCATTTTTATTAGTTAATGTCATTGTAATAAATCATCTGACAATGTAAGTCTCTGGATGTTATATCGTTATTATAATACTTCATTTTTAAAATTCTGCATTTCTAAGATAAATGCATTTTAACACAGTAAGAGAAAAAATCCTTTAAGTGCACTCCAGTTCATAGACAAACTTAAACCTTTTAAAAACAAGCAACTAAATGAAATATAAAGCTCTGCGTATACGCTTTAAACCCATTGTTTTATTCTATTCAAAAACTACTTTATTTTAACTTTAAATAATAGAAAATAAAAGGAAATATGCTGAAAGGTTTATTCTTCTGATGGTAATTTTTAATCGTTGACGATACAGACGTTTGAAACAATTTAAAAATCAGTTTCATATATAAATTTTCTTCTTTTAATAAGCCTATGAATTTCATTTGTGATATATTTCGTGTTTAATATATTGCTACATTTCAAATAGTCTACATATATATTTATTTGAAAAGTATAATAATAATAATAATTTAGAAAGTAATTTTCGTACAGTATATGGCACTAAAAATTTTGAAAATGCATATCATAATTGAAAACATACCTAATATGAAATTAGCTTGAGTTAGATATTCTTATTATGAATATACAGAAAGAATTGAGCGTTATCTTAAATTAATGCAAGCACAGCTAAAACAAATATACACTTGTCACAAAAAATATATTCACCCAGAAGAAATAAAGCTACTATCACGAAATTTTGCAGGAATTTGGTCTTGTAAGAGAATTAAAAATGATGAAAATTTCGACGCCTATAAGACAAAGGTAAGAACGCTATAAGCATATAAGATGTGCAGTTAGATATTAAAAGCATGATTAATCATGCCACACTGTTATTCAAACAAATTTGTCGACATGAAAGACAGTATAGCGACAAGAGATGCATCGCAGACGTAACCAGCAACAGTACGAACAATTGTATGACTTTGAGAGGAGGCGTATAGTTGGCCTCAGAGTTGCTCGAACAGGCGTATCCACTGCGACATCAGTCGGAGTGAAATGATAATCGCTCAGTATTGCAACAATAGATCATAGAAGGGATAGTCTACCGTCGCGGAAGGTCTCAGAATCCCAGGAACACATGATCCCCGATGATCGCACAATCACGTCCTCACAAAAACGTCACTAGAATCGGTTCGACGCCATTTACCATCTTCCAAACAGCCGTTGGTAGCAAAGGAAATCATTAGAAGACGATTGGCCGAAGCAGGTATAAGGAGCTGACGACCATTAATACAACTACCACTGACCCATTCAAAGACAGTGTCGATTGAATTTTTGCCAACCTGGATTAAGCTTGAAGCTGCTCGACTCAAAATGTGCTTTCAACGATTAATCCCGATTCACTCCCAATGCTGATGACAAGCGCATACTATTGTGGAGGTGGCCAGGTCACCGGTCCCATCTGACATGCGACGATTATATATGGCGTGACCGTGTGGGGAGCGATTTATTGGGATGCATGATAGTCTTTTGTCTTCCTTCAATGCACTTTGGTGGCACGTAGTTACGTGTGTCAGAATTTATTGTCAGTTGCACTGCCTATACTATCAAATCACTCAGGTGCCATTTATCAACAAGACAATACTCGTCAACATACTTAACGACTCTATCAACAATGTCTTAAAGGATATGGCTTACTACCTAATCCTGCCAGGTTACAAGAACTCTCGCCAATAGAGCACTTCCGGGACGTGTTTCGAAGGCAGCTGTACTCATCCCAAAATTGATTATGGTAGGATACTATACAAAAGGTCACATGTGATCTTATTGTTCCGATGTTACTATTACGCTGTATATATATATATATATATAATCAAAATTTCTCTACAAGAGAGAGATGAATTAACATGATTAAAACTGAAAAGAATTGTAATTGCAAGATAACCAGACAACAGAATTTAAAAGGAGATATGAAAAATTGAAATAACAGAGTTAAATATAAAAATATGAAAGAATGGATGCTACAGTATTATGCAGTATATATATATATATATATATGAAATAGACGTAGCCGTTTGAAGGTATTTCTTTTTATGATTACTATTTTTTACGATTTATGTTGCATTTTCAATATTATTGAGGAGACAGTCTTGATATTAGTTATTCTTGTTTATTGTACACTGAACATGAAGACACACAGATAGACGGAATCACAAAGAAACATACACATACAACACAAACACAAACCAAGCCGCAGCCGGCTACATGTTGACGCAGACAAATACAGAAGTGAAAGAGGTTGGTCTCCAGGAATCTCAGTATTTATAGTTAGCTTAAATCACGTGGTCTGAGTTGGTGGATAGGTGTAGTTTAAAATACTCTCGTTAGGCGGCTGGTTAACTTATTCCTAAAACGTTGGTCCTGAAGGGATGGACCATAGGTAATTAAGAGTTATTAAGAATAGTTAATGGGGATTATATTACTAGTAATTATTACATATATATATATATATATATATACATATATGTACCTTTTTCTCAATGTTTATGCTACTTAAAATCGGGTGCGGTTTAGAATCGCAGTTAAAGTTTTTTGCATGTGGCAATTAGAGTAATTGCAGGATCATCTATGTATTAAAAAGTTTATAATATTGGAAACATATTTAATTGTTCACTTCTTCTTAGCTCTCATTTTAAATTTATTTTAATTTCGTAAAATTGGATATCGATAAATCTTTGTACACTGTATATCCTTTTTCACAAAGAGTTGTTGAAGATTTCGGGTGCGACTTAGATTCGAATAAATACGGTATATGTAAATATATATAAGGGTTGCCCAAATGAAATGTGGACAAGTTGAAAAAAATAATGCCTTTATTGAAAAACACAATACATCACCATGGACATTGTGACACAGGTCCCATTTTTTTCGAAAGTGAGTCAATGTCTTCTTCGCTGGAGAGTGATCGTGGTTGATTCATGAGAATGCCCTGCATTTCGTCCTTCACCACATCGGGCGACTTGAAACGGTAGAATGGTAGAATTATTGATGGGGCACATGATCTCAGATGAGGTCTTAATCCCCTGTCTTGAGTTATTGTTAAGCATTATTAAATACACTTGCCATGATTGGTGGGTGGTGGGGAAAAACAAAAATAAGAAGAAAAAATAAGAAAACAATTAAAGATAAAAAAAAGCATTAAAATGCGACCTATGGAAATAATTAAATTTAGAAAAAATGCTGGAGCTCTTATTGTTTGCGTTTGGGTGTGTAGTGAATAGTGTGGAGATAACTGTGTCGACCGCGGCTACCTCCGAGACCGGAGGTTAGCGTTTGGCCAACTTAATCTTGAATGGAAGAATAGCATGCACTGCGACCGGGAGAACCCGGCACCTTGCTCGCCCGACTGGTAGTGGTAGAAAAATGAAGAGTATTAAAGCTGTTTAAGGGCACAGTGCGCTCGTCCAATCAGGGTACTGCGAGTCGTTGTTAGTGGGCGTAACCGAAGTTGGTGAGGGATCAGTGAGTGAAAAAATTGTCAGAGTCGGGGAGGGATAGAGAGCCACTCTCCTTATTGGTCGAGCAGGTCGCCTCCGATTGGAGGGTCTGGAAACGTACTGCTACCTTAAGTGAAAAAAAATGTGGAACTACTGCTACCTTAAGTGAAAAAAAAACGTGGAACGCTTCAGTGATACAAACCTGGACTGTACTGTGGGAGTTCCAACACTTTTCAATGAATTTTTGTAAGGTTGTCTTGGTTTCACGGAGGACGTTTGGGTTCTCCATTGTCGTGGAAATCTGATATCGTTTGCCGTCACAAAACAGTTTGCACGGATTGTTCGTACTAAGCATTTCTTGCCATAGGTTTTCCTTATTCACTGATAGCTAAAAGCATCCAGCTCACCTTCAGCAATCTGAAATCATATTACCGCGTATTGTCCTAATTTGGACGCACCCATGAATAGCACGAATTTATTTCTGATCTATTTCCTCTACCACAAACAGATTTCATTTTTGCACGTTGTAAATGTATACATCCTCTACCTCCCTTCATATCTATGTCCGGAATGTTAGTTATGAATATTTATGAATATGCAATATGAGGTAATGCGTTGACCCCTCTGAATCTTCATACTGAATTGCTCTCTAAGGTTTATAAGAAAAACAACGCTCCGAGATGCCTTCAGCAATTTGCACTGGAAATTATAAATTGCATTCCAGAAGGCTCTACGCTTGTATAAACTGATGGTAGCAAAGGCGAGGATTCTTACTCTGGTAGTGGAGTACTTATCAAGGACACCAATGGGATTGTTAAATTAAAGAAAAAAAATCTTGATTTTAGTTCAGTTTTCAAAAGTGAACTCGTCGCTATAGATGAGGGGCTAAGTTATATTATGTCTTCCTCAGACCCTAAGTCTATCTGGATTCTGTCTGATAGTCGAAGTGCCATACAATATTTGTCAAACTGAAGTAGCGTTGGTGATAAAACTGGAATATCTATTTCTAATAAATTAAAACAAGTCTCATCATCTTGTGATGTGCACTTTCAGTGGATTCCCTCGCATGTA
Organism: Trichonephila clavata; assembly: GCA_019973975.1. Classification (NCBI taxonomy): domain Eukaryota; kingdom Metazoa; phylum Arthropoda; class Arachnida; order Araneae; family Nephilidae; genus Trichonephila; species Trichonephila clavata. The sequence goes on along the minus strand of BMAO01011646.1, from coordinate 149,651 downwards.
GATATTTGGGGTAATTATAAGGAGTGTGCCAGAGAGACTCTGGCTACATCTAATTGCCTGCCTTATCTTGAGGTGTACTCTACCAGAAAATATTGATAAAAACACTTGGATAGTCCCCCCGGTTCATATTTAGTATCGATCTGACTCCCCTGGAGGATCCCTTGCTATGAATTGCGACAGACGCCCCCAGATGGCAATTTCCAGATTTCTCAGTGGACATTTAAGAAGCCTTACATTCCAGAGTGGCCATAAAACCCATCCAATTTGTTCAAAATGTAACAGCGATCAGGCTTCCCCGACTCATATTCTTGGATGCCTGGGTTTGTCCGACGACGACTTGCTAGGTCTTCCTATGCTAGTTTATGACTTTTTGAGGGGGAATAAACTCATAGATCTCGTATGGCAGGAGCTAGACAAGGAGATAAGTAACAGAAATAGCATATCCATGTTCGGTGACGTTGCTATAGCTGCAATCATTCTGACACAAATGCACCTATCCACTTTTCATTTAGGAAAGTGTCCACTTTTCATTTCATTTCACCCTTACATATTTATATGAGGAAAATCCAGAATGTAATGACGTCTAAAGCATTCAAAGGAGCTAACACGTGCACATGTTTAAGGTGGTTTGCTATGGGAAGGGCGGATGTGATACGTATTTTTTTTTACTTTCTTGATGACTCATTTTATTGTATATATTTACTTTTATACGTATATATTATATTTTATATTTAAAGTTTTATAATTAAATTATTGCAACCCACTACATTCTACATTGCACTAAATTAATTCCTTAAAATATAATCACCAGGATTTCCTTCTTCAAACTTCATCATTTGTAGCCTGGGAGTGAGTGAATATTAACGTTGCGCGCGCTGTTCAGCTACACGAGACCTTTTGGCAACGGATGTCGTAATTTTTCATCCTCTGTACCACTTCTCTGATTAAATGTTTCCGATTATTGGAATTGATCGTAAGTTTATTATTTATTCTAAGTATAGTGACCTTAAAAATGTGTCCCTCATATTTTGATAGTGGTTCAAAACTACAAGGCATTTCGCCTATTGTCTTGGTGTAATTTTAAAGTCTGTTGTTGATAAACAATTAACAGAGTGTACTGTTTAACAAAAATTCTTCTAAAAGAGAAAATAAAAGAAAATAATTGTAGACTAAGAAACTTTATACATGTTTTATCGTTCATAAATATTACATATATCTAGAAATCCTTAACCGATTTAGATGTGTGAAATCAGCGAATATAAATCAATAATAGAACAGTTTTACACTTAAGTTAATTTATTTCCTGGATTTAAATCCCTTTTCAATTACTACCGTAAGTAGATTATTTAAAGGAATCCTCAAACGAGAAATTGAAATCTAAAATCATTTTTACTAATGGTTTGTCTGTAACTCATCTCATTTTAGTCATCGACTATTAATTAGTCAATACTTCAGATTTATACTTGTATGGCTGCACTAGAGTTTATTCAAATAAATGCTTCCAATAAGATATAGATGAATAAATAACATTCTATAAGTATTTAGATTTCAATTTCCTACAAAATGAAAGCAGTTAAATGATTAATCCAAATAGGTATCATATAAATATTTGAGACAGGGAAATATGTATAATTTGATTCCATCTACTGAATTATATATTTAGTAAAATATTTGTGATATATTTTTAGCTAAATTGTATACTTTTTATATTTTAGTTATTGTTTTGAATATTAAAACAGTTAATATTAATGCTTTGCCAATATAAAGATTAATCAGATTTTTCAATGATTAAAGTAGAAATTATTCACTGCTAACAAACTTCTTTGTGTTTCTCTCTCTTCTATTTTGAAACATCTAATTTTACAAATATTACTGCCTAGAAAAAAAAAAAATCTTTTTTGACAAGAAAGGAAGAAATTTATTACATGGAAATAAATTTGCACTTAACAGTTATATTAGCTTATTGCTTCTAATGTATTGCATTTCAGACAAATCAAACTTTAACAATTCAATCGTATTTATTTTCTATTTCAGAATATAGATTAAAATTAAATTTATACAACCATTTCTTCTTTTTTAACATAATTTATTTTAAATATTTTGTAATTACTTGTAAATACATTTTTAAAAGCTTTGAAGCAATAATTAATCAGAATGCAAGATTGTTTAAAAGCCTTTTTTTTAAAGTTCTACTTTAAAGAAAGTAAATAATTACAAGTTAGTAATTAAATTATTTTCAAGAATTTGTATTAAGCTTAGTTTAAAATTTTAAATCATTTAATTTACCTAATTCACTACATCAACGGTTCTCAAGCTGTGGGGTGTGACCCCCTAGGGGGCTGTGATAAACTCTAAGGGGGCGCAAGAATACCGAAAATAAAATATTATTCAAAAAAATTATTACATTACTGAAAGGAAGCAAAACAAAATACATTCTGACATAATGAAAAATAAAATGTTTATTTACAATGATATAATATATTTATACGTGTTTTAGAACTGCCCAATGTCTTTGATAGTTAATTTATCAATACTAAGCTAAGAGCAAATTTAATAATTGCTAGTGACTCCCCTGGGCTTGTCATATACAAAACTTAATATTTATCTTGATAATTAGTGCGGTTTATAATTTAAATAGTATTGTATTGAAGTCAGGGACGTCTTAATGCATGGGCCATCTGGCCCGGTCGGGCCCAGGGCATCATTTTGTTCTCAACTCCATCTTAATAAGATCATAAAGATATTTTTAATGAGGTCAAATATTATCCCCGTACATATTCTCCGAAAAAAAAAGGGAATTTCAAACTGCATGTCAACTGGAAAAAGTGGTAACACTGTATTATTATATGATGATAGCTGTTCATGTCTAGGCCTAGGCCTAGTACCATAAACATTCATCTAACTCATTTAGTCGAAATGCAGCCATCAGTTGAGCCAGTTTGTGCCTAGGTTTTTGAGCACAATAAAGTACGTCGTACGCATTTATTTGTTTCAAATTACCGTTTGAACGAGTATTTGACAATGCATGCTGTATATTATCTACCTTTATAGATCTCAGGCAGGGCTCACTTTTGCGTAGAGGCCCAGGGCCTCATGTACATTGATCGTAAAACTACAATCAAGGACGTCTTGTCCTTGATTGTAGTTTTACCTTGAAAGTACATTATACTTGCATTCGTTATTGCAAGAAATTATGCGATGAAAATTATGACTGAAAATTGGGTCGCAAATGTTGAAAGTTTGAGAAGCAATGTACAACATCTTTCTCATAATGTGTCATAGCATGTAAAAAGTTGAGAGATCATTCCTGTTTCAATAAAACTGAAGTTGTGATGATGTTATATTAACAATTTACAGGATCAAGGTTGTGCTAATACGAAGATAATGGAAAACTACTATTTAATTTAGTTTCGAAAGAGTACAAGAGGCAAGATGTAATTGCTAAAATTAGAAACAACATAGTTCTAGTTTCAATATATTTCAATGTACTCTTGTAACGCTTTGACCTTGAACGCCTGAATGATTGCTGATGTAAAATAAATTTCATATAACATAACAATACGCATGGTAATCAAAAATTACCTCTATCGAAAAACGTCAAAATGGGATCGCTTAAAATCTTTTTGTTTCTAACTGAGCCAAATTAATCCGAAAATAAATTTGCAAGGCATTTTTGGTCAAGGTAACTTTTTTTACAAAAATAAATCAACTCCAGATAAATGGTATATTTAGAAAGCTTTGGTATTAATGAAGCTGTGATTGTATATTTGTAAAAGCTCACAATAAATTAGTTTCAACTAATGTATTGGTAACATTTTGAGTATAAGATATCGGTTTTGAAAACATAATTTCATCAAAGACTGGTGAAGTTCTATTTTTGTGAGATTGCGGGACAATAGTTTAAAGTTATTGTTCTATTTCTGTCGCGCTCAATGTCCTTCCGTTGGTGTGGTGTCTTATTTAGGAGAGGGAGGTGCCAGATCAGGTGTCATCCTCGTCACTTGACCGAGGTACAAAATTTTAAAATTTATCAGGTCCGTTGCCAATAGCCCTCGTGTTGTTTTATAGGATGACTTATAAATTCTCACTCATTTGTCGTATATAATCCGTGTTATATGATGTGAATAGAGATAAATATTTCTTAAAATGTTTGTACGCTTTAATGACTGTCTTCAGTCGAAAACTTCAAAAATATATTTAAGTTATATTATAAGAAGTTCTAAGCAAGGAAATATTTACCAAATATTTGAAACATAATAACGTCTTGTATCATTTGTTTTACCAATAGTATTCCTGCTAACGAACCTTGCAATTATAAAATACTCTTGAAATTAAACAAAGAAAGAAAATTTTTGATTCTTTGGGACATAATTATATCTTAGGAACATTTCATAATGAAGCAGTTTCAAATATGTCCACTCAGATTTTTTTAAAAATAATTATCAGGAATCTTCCTTTTTAGTATTTTCAGACTGATATTTTCCATCAAGCTATTCGTTAAATTAGCTTATTTAAATAGTAGATTTATATTTTATGTAAAAAATAAATTTAAGTACTTTTCTATATAGACTATTTTTATAAAACATCTTAAATCTTTTCAAGAATTTGCTTCCGTATTTGTTCTTAAATAAAAATACGCCAAATAGAGGCATTGATAAGGCCGAAGTGAGTGAGAATATTAACGTCGCACTGTTCAGCTACAGTAGGGCTTTTGGCGACGGACCTCGTAATTTTGAACAATGGTCAAGTGACGAGGACGATACCTGCGCTGGCACTCCCCTCTCCTAACTACCACACCACATCATGGAAGGACGTTTGAGCTCTCGATAGATTTAACGTGCATCGTCTTCCCCTACACGGCGGATCTTCAGCGGTACTGGTCTCGGACTCATGACACGCCAGCCACTTCGATACCTTGACAACTTGGTTACCGCGGTCACTTGGCAAGCCGGGAATACCTTTACAATTAGAGTTCTTTTCTATTAAATATTTTATTAAAAATACCTTAGTCTGTTAATAATCGATACACTGGATATATTGTTATTTATAATTCAAATCTTAATTGTTTTTCTATGTAATGGCTAAATATTAACTTTGTATGAACTAATCACGACGAAGGAAATTAATTTTGTTAGCATACGCCTTTTTCAACAAAAAGAATTTAGTACCCTTTTCAGAAAACCTTTCTCTCTTTATTCCTAAGTGCAACCAAAAAACAGAAAAAAAGTTAGTATCATTATTTCCACTTTCAAACAAAATAAATTCACTCATCATTAAACACAGCTCAGGAAAAGAGAAACAGTACGGCGGAAATCATTGCATCCACGCTTTTTGTAAAGCATGTCAGTGATTCACGCTCCTGGGGTATTCACTAGGTGGCGCACACAACTGCTCTGCGCTCTAATTATATCAACATAATTAATCGTGCGTCAACAGAACAATTAGTTTCTTCATCGAGATAGACAATGGATAAATCAACCGATTATTTAGACGGAGAACATGATATGATTTGTATTCGATGTGATTGAGTTGTACTAAGATTTAGCCTCAACAATTTCGTTGCGTGTGTGTGAAGCGATGTATAAATAACATCAACCACATCATGCACTTCGATTGTTATAGTGCAAGTATGAATGATTCAATTACATAGTTAAATAAATGTAGTTCACACAAGCTCGCGTATATCATCAGGTTTTTCGGATTCCAATATTAATGACTTTTTGATGTGTGAATAACAAATGTGAGTCACAAGAATAGCACAAAAATAATATTCTTATTCTATTAAGGCTAATAATTTTTTTAAAAATCTGATTTTTTTTAAAAATTATTTTTGAACTTTGCTACTTTTTTTAGAAATATTCTCTAAATTTTTAGAAAAAATTGAACTGTAATACAATGCATCGTTTTATACCTGGAACTGATTATTTTGCATTTTAATTATTTTTAAACTTCAATTCGAAAAAAAAATATTATTTTTCAATTATGATAGAAAAGGCACATTTCCACTAGACATTCATTATTCTCTTTTGATAATTACAATTTTATTTATGTTATGGTTTGAAGCTGGGAATTTGGTGACTGTTTTTGTAAAATTTAGATATTTAATAACTTTTTTGTTGTTTTAAAGTAATACTCCTTTTATTTAAAAAAAATCGTTCTTTAGATATTTCTATTTTGTACAAATTATAAATATAAAGTAATAAATTCATTATTTCAGTTTGTTTTACTTCAGAAGCTCACTTTTGATAAATATTCACAGCTAAATACTGCAATATTATTTTAAATCATAATATTTTTGAGGATGGAGAACAAATATTAACTATCAATAAAATTTGTAAGGAATTCTCATTAAAATGTGTATCATATTTGATACACGTCAATTTAATGTTTTTCAGAAATCTTTATTCATTTGCTTTTTGTTGCTAAGAATGGATAAATAATACTCGAATGTTGAAATGATAGATATATACTTCATGTACGGGACTAATAGCAATAATGCAATCGAAGCAGTAAGACGATTTCAAGATAGTTCGACAAAAGGCAATTTGTATCAAGAAGTAATTCATAGAGACTCATTTATTCTTGCTCTAAATACAGGGGGGGGGAGCAAAGGGGTGGTCACTGTTCTACATGAAGTTGACGAGTTTCCTGAAAAAGCCCACGAGCAGTACCTCAGTACCGAAGAATTAGCCATACCATTATATGGCAAGTAATTCACATCAACAGTTTTCACCCCTACAATATTCACGTAACTATGGTTGAAAAAGAAATGGTTGTATCACAACGTATTGACATTTAAGGTCCTAAAAAAGTACATACTGCATCCAGAATTTGCAGCTTGTACATTGTAAAGATGAAGCAATCGTTACATGTGATGACACTCAATTTTCATGTATTGATCATATTAAATATATATGCAACACATTCAACATCACTCCTCTCAAGAAAGATATCTCGTGAATATGTGAGCAGGAAAAATCTTCGATCACGTAACTGGACCTTATTTGCATCCGGACAGAAAAACGTCACCTATCTGTAGAATACACCGACGGATTTACAACACATAGTCCCAAGAAATCATGGAGCTCTAAAGGAGTCTCGGGATAGGCGCTCTCATTATAAAAGAAATGGATAGAATATGCGGAACATTGCCAAAACTAACCTAGACATTCCAAATCATCATATTTGATTTTCATGGACTTCTTTTCGGAAGCAGCCAAAGTATGTCTTGTATGAGAGGCTTATTGATTCTTCTGAAAATCTTGTTTCAATAATAAACACCGCTAGTGTTGATGTTGGTGAAAAGAGACAAAAGAGATTTATGTCACCGATACCATACTTGCATTGCAGTTGTTGGTAAACCATTTAATCAATTTATTTTTTCTTTATATAATGCAGTTATATAGGTGTAAATTAATTATATTATGTTAGAATGTTTAGCTCAATATTCATAGTTTCTTAATTTTCCTTTTTTAATGCAGTCAACGCTCGATAACTAAACCTTCGATAATATGAACCTCTCGTTAATTCGAAGTATATGCTCAGCCTCGAGAAAAACTCTTGATATTTCGAAATAAAACAATACGTTTTGGTACACTCAGTATTTCGAAGTAAAATCTGTGGCTGGCAGGAATGGAATACGCTGTAATTCGAAGTGATCTCATAAAGTTCTCGACAATTCAACCACTCACTATCATGTAGAGTCCTTTAGCAAACAGGTTGTACCTTACATATGTTGTGTTGTGATGTTTCTGCTTATCTCCCTTGTAACGTAGTGCCTTTGATGACAATCTGAGTTGACTCCGATAACTCTGACAGAAGCTAAAGTGTCTCTAAACAAACTACGCCACTTTTTCCTTGAAACTAATATTGATGCGGACATTTTTCAAGCTTCATTTATTCTAGAAAAATCTATTGACAAAGTTAGATTGAATGCCATAAAAAAAAAAAGATAATAGATTTTTCTCGTCAAAAAAAATTTATTATGTACAGTATATATTCTTTGAATAGTTGTTTTAAAACATAAATGTTTCATTTTAATATAGGACTTTCAACTTCTCTATAATATGTGTACTGTATAATATGCACTTTTTAAAAATACTTTGAAATATTTTACACATATGTGCGATTGTTGCTTTATTACATAATTTCAAATTTAATTGTTAAAAAAAATTCTGTTCATGTATTTTGGGAGTTTTTTTCTACCCTCTTGATAATTTGAACTCTTGATAATTCTGGTCCCTTCAACTTCGAACAATCGAGAGTCGACTGTAATGGAAACGCTGTTTGGCACATCGGCAATTTCTTTCCAACTCCACATTCTATTGATAATTTTGTTTGGGTTACCCTATTCCTATTTTCAATCGGAATCATCACTTGAGTTACATAATAAATGCGTGTGTGTAAATCGAAGGAAAGACGTGTGTACATTCATGATAAGTCTTTGATTATCAAATAAATATACTACAAAAAATACATTAGTTCCTAATAATTTTTATTTTATATCGTGTATTCTGATGGTATGTAAATTGATCTATAAATGTTTTTTTTATAATATGACAAATGACGAGGGCTATCAATATAGTTGTATTCATTATTATCCATAGTCATACACATAATTTACTAAACGAAACAAATTGTTACTTGAATTTGAACGGAGGACAATAGAAAAACTAAATTTTTTGATGTATAATGAAGTATAATAATTGTATTAAATTATCAGTTTCATAAATTTCAGATACTTTATAGTTTTTTCTTACAATAAATTAACTTTTGACAAAATTTAAAATATTCTCAAAACTATTAGGTTCATATTTTTCAGATTTCATTAATGTAGGTCTAATAGTTCGAAAACGGGTATTTTTTCACCAATACGCCACAAAAGTTTCTCCCCCACCCATAGGAGTCAATTCCCGTAAAATAATTTCTTCAACAAAAGTAACAAGAATACTAAATTTCATTACGGTAAGTAATGGCTCGATAACCAAATTTTTTCTAAGTCCCAGAAACTCTCCACTCCCCCCATTAGAGGTCGATTTCAGTAAAATTCCATTCTTAGCGGATCTATATTTTTTAAAAAAATGACAACAAAATTTCAAGTTTGTATGTCTAAAAGCTCAAAAACGGTAATATTTATCTCTAACGCTTCTTAAGCCTTCACAACGTCCTTTAGGGTAGAATCACAAAACACTTTTTGTAGCTGATCTTTACTCCTTGAAAGGAACGGACCTATATAATTTCTAGCGGGTATGGCTCTAATAGTTAAAAAGCGGGAATACTTACACATAATGCCCCTCTAGCTCTCGTGACACCCCTTGGTGCCAAAGTTTTGTAAAATTCCTTTTGCAGCGAATCTCAACCATATAAACGGAACAGGTCTACCAAATTTCAAGTTTGTAAACTACGAATTATCAAGAGGGTAGTAAAACACTTCCAAAATATAAGTTGAAGGAATTTGGAGTATCTGTTTCCCACGAAGAGAAATTTTTTCTGACACATTTAAAGTTGAAACTATGCAGTAAAACAACAATTGCACATATGTAGAAAATTATTTTAAAGTTTTTCTAAAAAGTACATATTATTATGCAGAAGTTAAAAATCCTGTATTAAAATAATACATTCATTGAATGTATTATTTTGATACAGGATTTTTAACATTATACACAATCCTACGCATCTCTTCTTCACAATAGCGGACCATCCATTCTGAGCACATGTGAAGCAAGGCCACGTGTAAAACGAAAGATATGGATGGCTGACAACGGGTACGGTTGGTCTATTGTCCACTTGAAGAAGGAAAACAATAAAAGTGTCAACCGCCTGAGAAACCGAAAAACTCATAGAAGGGGGAGCAAACAGATAGTCACCAAAGAGGCTACGTTTCAGGGGAGACACGCAGAGACAATACGATGTAAAACTTGTAAGCTCCAACCTGTTTGCTAGAGAACTGTACATGATAGTGAGTGTTCAAATTGTCGAGAGTTTTGTAAGATAACTTCGAATATCGTGTGTTTTGGTCTGTTCAGCCACAGATTTTACTTCGAAATATTGAAAATATATACCAAAAAGCATTGTTTTAGTTCGAAATATCAAGAATTTTTCTAGGGACTGAGCATATACTTCGAATTATCGAGATGTTTATCTTATTGAAATTCGACTACATATATATATATATATTATTTATATTTTATTATTTTTTTATTTTTATTATACATATATATATAATATTTATATTTTATATATATATATATAAGTTTTATTTAAAAATGAGGGCAAACAATATAATTATGTCCGTATGTTTTCAGTTTCTTGTTAAAGCAAGTACCAAAATTAATGTTTAAAAAACTCAAATGTATTTTTTAAAATATTTTTATCTAGTTCTTTGTTTATTTTTGAAGCAAAACAACCATTATATGAAAACCCTTTTCAAAAATAGCTTCAATCAAAATATGCTCTATATTTGTTTTAATTGAGAATATATGAGATATATGTTTAATGAGTGAAAATAATCGATCAGTAGCATTTTACTGAAATAAATAACTAGATAATTTCTTATTTTCAATGATTTTTCTTTTAAATTTTTTTTATAACCAACTGAAATCCAATAGTAATAAATAACTTTAATAGAATAGTTGAAGCCAAAGCACAATATCCGAACACAAATTTTGAACATCGGATATAAACAGACATAATAATTTTGGAAAGTAACCCAAGTAACCCCAATCAATAAAATCCTCCATAAGAACACTATAATAACAGAAGTCATACCATTTACACCATTTATGGCGTAGAGGGACGTACATATACCATTGGAAGATATATGAAGTCTCATTCCGGTAAATCCAGCTCATCACATAAAGTTGGCCCTCGTTTTCTGAAATGCTCAAAAGAAAAATAATAAAAAAAATAAATATACCCTGTTTGTAACACAGATGGATTGTCTCTTTCTTCCGCGCCCTTTGTTGGGAGGGTGATAGCGTAATGATTTCAGTCCCTCCCCATCCCCGTAATTCTTTTTCTTTTTAGACAGAATCATGAACTACATCAGATGAAAGCTTTGGCTAAATGATGTCATGATAGTATGCCATAGATCAGAAGAAAAAAGCAAAGTATTACGATATGCTGCAAGATGAAAATTGGATAATATAAATGTTGAAGACTTCAGTCTTAAAACTGGGCTTGAATTTTTCTTTCTGATTTATAAGTCAACCTATTATTGCAATTTCTTTTATTATTCTACCATTAATTATTTATATACTGTTATGAGAAAGATGTTAACATTTTATTTAATCTGAAGAGACTTAAAACACTTCTAAACACTCTAATTCAATAATTTAATGAAACTATGAGCATTTCATATAAATATATTATTTGCTTCAATACAAATCTTCATTTGCAACTCAAGATTCTTGGTAAATGATGTTGCCGTGTAAAGAACATATAAAAAAGTAAATTATTTGAGAATTATTAAAAAGAAACATATAATTGTGTGCATTCTACTTCTCTTATTAAATTTTAAATACAAAATGCAGTTAGCATTAATTTTTCTAGAACAAACAATAATTCTGAGCAGATTTAAAAGAAGTATTTTCATGCAGGTCGAGGAATGTGTTTGGGATAAATATTGAATACGCTTATAAAATATTATTTAATCAATTTGTACTTCAGATTTATTTATAATTTACTTAACAATAGCTCTTCCCACTAAATGATATTTACTGGAATTTCATCAAATGGACTTTGCTCCTCTTGCTTCCTGATTCTTACAAAATCATTATCTTCATTCAGAATTAAGATATTTTTCATTTTAGATTGATTAATTCACTTAGTCAACAGATCTGAGGTATATAGATTTTGGGATGTACATTTATAAAAAAAATATCAAATTTAATTGCCTTCTAAATTCCCTTTGTAGCAAGCAAAACTAATATGACTATAAATAACTTAAAGCAAAAAACAAAAACAAAAATGTTAACATATTAAGTAATTTATTCATTTATCAAACTCAACTTGTAGAAAAAATGTATTACTTTCACACGAATCTGCAAGTTTTTTAAAATTAATTATTTTCACATAATTAGGAAATAGCTATATATTGATTAATATTTCATCTTTCTACAATATATATTGTATTTTTTTCAAGACTAATATGAAACCATTTCATAAACTATGATAACTCAGAAACTTTTGCTCAAACACACAAGAAATTCAAAATTTATGTTAATTTCCCTAAGAGTAATAAAATATGCTAAGAACAAACGTCTTTAAGGAGAAAAAAATGTCGTTTTCCATGTTTATTTCCTGTAATAATTTTTTTTCATAAATTCTATTAACGTTTTAATTTATCGTTAGTTGAATTTGCTCTGATTTGATACATATAACATATAAGTACAGAACATATAAGTATCATTAAATAAAGTAATAGTAATTACAAAATTTTATTTCTATATAAATTATTACTTTACTATATACAATATATATATTTGCTCTAAAATATAAATATGTTACATATTTTTTACATATAAAATATTGGTGTGTATAAAGTAAACGAGTTGTTTGATGTACTAAAAATTACAAAGGAAATCTGGATTACTGACGATGTGCTTATTGATGTCAAACTACATAGAAAATTTTCTTACAATGCATTGAAATCATGTCATTCCTCAAAAATGCTTAAGAGATCGTTGGTAGTTCCAATTTGAAATTGTTGCTAGGAAAAATTTCCATGATGCTTATATTCAAGCATGCCTGATATAAGAATGTGCCTGATATGGACCAGTAGAAATAACTTAATAAACGTGCGATGAGAGAAAAGTTGCCAACATATTTCGGATTTTTATAACTTCTGTGTATAGTAAAATTTTGACTTTTACTTCAAATCCTATACGCACGCACCTTGGCAGACTGTTATATTTTGGCATGTCTCTAGACGTGAATGTTAGGATGCTAAACAAAAAGTTAGTGGAATTACATGAGGTCCCCTTTAGTTGTTAACAATAAACTAAATTTGTATCCCTAATTGATGAAATTTACGAAAATGATTTTAATTTTTTTCTATCAAATTAGAGTTTTAATACTGCACATACAATCATGGCCGAAATTGAGAAAACTTTGAAAATTTCAATGTTCCTTAAATTTGTATGTTTATAGAAAATTTTAAGATTCACAAAATACAAAGTAGTGCATATCATTTTAAAGATAACATAATACTGAATTCAATACAACAAAAATATTTACAATGTAAAAAAAGTTAAGCTAAAATAATTACTAATTCACATTAGATACTGATGATAACTGTGAGTTATCTGTATTTAGTAGGTAGCATTTACTTTTTATTACAGTTTCACATCGATGTTTGATAGAACTGACAATAGTCTTAACTCTTCATTCGTTATTGCATCAAACCAGGAAATAATTATAGCCTCGATTAATTATCTTTTATATGATGGATGCCTTATTCGGACACAAATTTTCAAACGGTACTACAAGTTTTAGATAAAATTGAGATCAAGGATGTTTCCTGTGCTGGACAACAATTCAATGTTCTTTATACGAACCACACTTTCGATAATTTTGTTGCGCGGCAGGAAGCAGAATCCTGTTGAAAAATAAATGATGCATTGTTGGAGAAAAAGATCCTGATGGAAGGTATGATTTTTTTTGTTCTAGAGTAGTGTCAATGCATTTTATAACATTCAGTGACATGAAAGTGATCAATAGCTTTTTGTGACATGCATGGCTAAATCATAACAAAGTGGATTCTTCACAGTTACCTAAAGACAGTCAGGATGTACCCCTCTTCTCCTATATTCTATCTCTTACATATTTTTGCCAATCATTTCCGTATAATGATGTTTTAGTTTCATCCCTCCATGTGGGAACCACTGATGGCCGGCACAATTAAAGTGTTCCTTTGCCCAATTAGTTTTTTTTTGCACTGCTGAATATTGAGATAAGGCTTTTTTCTTGGAATTCTACATTTTAGCCTAGTATCTGGTAATCTTCTGCTGATTGTTCTTTGACTGACAAAAACACCAATATCATTCAGATAACTTCTGATGGCCGTTGATGACATTCTTCCATCTTGAAGACATAGTATTTTTATTTTTCGTTATCAACATATACCGTGCACCTTTTCGGCCTTTTTCTGCTTTGGTTTTTATTGGTCTTCTGATATCGTCAACAAACTTTTCGGGCTCCAGACGTAGTCACTGAACCACCAACCTGTCTTGGAATTTCATCATAGGAAGGACCACTTTCTAGTAACACAATGAGCTGAAAGCTCTCTCTAGCTACCCAAGCTATTTTTTTTTTATGTAATTGCCTCTTGACTAAATATTATTGGTGTATTGGCCAAGAAACAGTAAATCCTATCGATAACTTGTGGTAACGTTTGAAAACTCTTGTCCGAATGAAGCGTCCATCAAATAAAAGCGAATTAGTTGAGTCTATAACTGTTTCTTGGCATTATGCAATAATGAAGAAAGATCTTAAGGCCTCTGTCAGCTCAATGGGACATCGATGTGAAGCTGTAATAAAAAAAGAACGCTACCCTGCTATGTACTGATAACCCACTGCTAGCATTGTAGGTTATTGCATTTTTTACGTTGCAAATATTTAAATTTTGCTTATTGTATTGCATTCAATCTTACATTCTTTTAAAAATGATGCATACCAAATACTTTGTATTTATTATCTCTTTTTCGAATGCCGGTTTGGGAGTAATGAATCACTGGTTTCTTAGACTAGAGTTCATGCATATAATCGAGAGTCCGACGATCTTCTATTGATTCTTGTTACTATGTCAAATTCCAAATAAATACTGAGCGATATCTCCTGTCCATGGAATGGATAGACGTAAGGTATTTTTATGTGTAAATGGTTAAACTTCATGGAAACAAACCTATCACACGCAGTCTTTATAAAACGTAATTTTTGAAATCCAACTTCTTGTGATAACAGGAAAGCCAAAAAATAAAAAATAAAGTGGAAAGAACTCTGTATTACGCAAATATATATTTTCGAACTTATTTTTTTATGTTTGAAGATCTTTACCATACCTTATTTCTATTAGTTTATCAATCCGCCGTATAGAAATGTCACACCACACTGAAAATTAAGTTCAATGTCTCTATGGGATTGTCTTGCTTCTTTCTTTGTATAATTCATCATCTTTTTCATCCTTCAAATATTGATAGATAATCGTTACAACTACATATGTTTGCTTTTCATCTCACAATAAATAACCACTGAATCTGATTTGGTGCACATTGAAGGAGCTGCAAAAATAACCTAATGTATAAAGTCTGATTTTTTATCAATTATTGAGAGAGAGAGAGAGAGACACGCCGAAGTATCTTTATATTTTCTAAGCTCAAAGCTTTTATTTTTGTTTAAGATCAATAATTTAAACTTACGTCCAATGCCTGTAAAAAACTCCACAAAAGTATGCAAGTTTCTTAAATTTAAGGCCCTAATATATATACATTGTAGTTATATACTATTAGATAAAAACAAGACGAGGATGAAGCACCTTACTTAAATATAAAAAACAAAAGTTGATACAATTTATTAAATTACATATATGTGAGTGAACTGAATAATCCAAAGGACCACTGAAACAATATCCTTTCTTCAGCTGAAGGGAATATTAACAAATGAGCGTTTCTAGTGTTTGATTGATGATATATTCCATAAATTCCTAAGAAAGTTTCAAATTCAAATATGCAAAATATTTCTCTAAATGTGTTTTTAACTATATTCCACTTTATATTTCACAGTTAAAATATTTCGGTCGTATGCGCTTTCAGAAAATATAGTTAAATAGGTTTTTCATTTTACTATTTATCATGCATTTTCTATATTTTAACCTGACGTAGTTTATACTTAAGAAAAAGTGTAGAGCTCTTTCGGCTCTTTCTTTGAATAAAATGTAATTCATTGTGAATAATGTAAATAATGCATACTCTCTATATTTTAGAGTGTCTGTAATAAGTCTAAAATTGATATATTTATTCTTAATGCATTGATAATTATAGAGTGCAGCTACATACCTACACATTTTCAAATTTCTAGACACCACCTGAATTGATGTCAATTAACAAATTGTTCAATAATATATAAGCAAATTCAAAGCCGTTAAGAATACAGTCTTATCCAAACTAAGTTAGTACATTCAAAAAAAGTCTATTATTGATAATAATAGCATAATATATGCTAAAATTAGAAATAAAAATTTGTGCATAATAATAAAAAATATTAAGAAAATTGATCTATATCTATATCTATGTGCATGGGGGATAAGTTAAAACTTATCTACACTTTCCGTTTAATAGTTTACTTAAATAAAGGTAGAAGTTTCATTTTGGTAATATAGTAAGACATGGTATACTCCCTCCACATGTCGCGTAACTCTGAGAAAAAAATCATTTGCCCAAATGTCTTTTCTGCACCACATGGCTAACTTCTGTGTTTGAGTTAAATTGGATGGATAGATCACTAATGCTTAAAAAAGTCACAGCATCATCTATGAAGATTCGCCTATCCATCAAAACTCACAAACAGTCTCACAAGTTAAAATCAGCTTAATATAACGAGTCCCGTAATTCATATGTATTTCACACGTGCCTTGTGTTCCTTCATTTTCCCTTTTAGTAAAGACTGCCTTGTAACTCTTAGCACAATTGTGCCACATCTCGGTCAGACAAACATATACTTCCTCATTCTTGTTTACTTATATCTGCTTTACATTTGCTCTTATCGGTTTGAGGTTCTTTGGTTCGGAAGGTTTTTCCCCCCTTTATTCCAAAGTAACCTTTTTCCTTTTTTATCCTACGTCTGTCTTCGACATATCTGTCATTAGTCGACGAGCAGCCCAATAAAATTATGACGAAACATAAAAAAAATTAAAATTTGCCTCCATAGAGTAGTCTACAAAAAACTTTAAAACAATGGGGCAGTGTTTGAGGTAGTCACCATTCATTTCACCCTGGTGGCACAGAGGGCAAAAAGAAGAATCCTTTACTCCAATGCGATGTAAATGATTTGGCAAGTAGTCATCTCCAGTAAGTAAACGAAAGCACGTAACTCCAACAGATCGAGGCAGGGAACTGGGGACTCTACCACTTTTGTTAAACAATGTATTCCACCTTTTACCTGCAGCTGCTTCATCATACAAGGAGGCTCTATTTACTTGCAGTTTACTGTAAATGATTCTTTTGATGTTACACAGAGGCAAGGGTAAGTTAGGTTGGGACATGAGAGATCCAGATTTAGCAAGCTTATCTGTTTTTCTCATTTTCAGAAATGTTAAATAAAAATAAAAATTTCAAGTAACCGAAGCTGATCTGAATTTTTTTTCTTCAATATTTTTCACAGGTAGAGAAAAGTCTGCTCCATTTACTTACCAAGCACATTCTCATTATCAAAAAGGCTTATCCTTAGGTGTGTATTTTTTAAAAATAATTTGTTTTACCCTCTCTGCAAATATATCATTATGCGAGAAGTCAATGTATATTATTCCAGTATTTTCTTAATTAGCAGCAATAATATTAATTAAACTTAAAATCATTAGAAATGATTTAAACTTTGCTATTGACACATTTCACATTATACTAATATATAATTCACATTTCATTATTGAAAAAAAATCATTTTTATTTCTTTCTCTATGAGAAAATACAGATCATATTGATTGTTTAAAAAATACAGTGTAAACGTTTAACGCGTAAACGTTTAAGACGAAATATTGGTTTACGCGAAATAATACAACGGTCACGACAAACTTACATGTATTTTCATTCATTTTTTTCTCTTAGCACGGAACTAAATTCGTTAAATTTCTCTTTTGGGAATGAACTACATAATGATAACACCAGCCACATAGGTGACATTTAAGACGGGTAGTTTCACTTGTTTCATAAAAAGGAGGCTAACTTCGCTTTGGAATACCCTTGGAACAGCCTGTGACAAGCATTTTTGTTTATCTAAGCTACTTTAAAACTCTCCATCCTTACAAGCTCCACATAAAAACATCTCATCTCACATAAGTTGGCTCTGAAATTCGGTGACGAGTAAATTGCAGCGTAAGTATATATAAATCAGTAAGTTTTTTTTATTTATTATTTTTTTATTTAGACATAATGGCAAAAAACTCATGGGGAAAGCAAACCATTATTTAACTTAAAATGATGAATCTTCTTCAGGGTGGTGAACAAAAATGAAAGATATTGAAAATTGTGTATTAAATTTCATTAAGTTCTTGTGAATGCTTTTCTCCAATTGATTTTTTAATGCATGCATGTATATGTATCTATGTAAATAAAGTGCATTTTAATAAGCTTAATTTTGCTCAATATATGTTTTTTACAACAATTTTAACATGAAATTCATTTAACATGAAAAAATATTTCAGTCTCCTCAGTTTCGTGTGAAACGATTTTCACTGTATATGTATTCGAAGGCTTAGAAAATCCAGATTAGTAATTCAGAATTTTATAAGAATGCTTATAAAATTTTTTTACAATTCTTCGGTATTACAAAAATAAAGACTGAAAAAAGAAATGAAAAACTACTTTATAAAGCAACTGTATACACATGTCTCCACAATTCAGTTCCAATTATTTTGTAAAAATGTCGGTCAACTTGAAGGAATACAAGAATTGTCATAGAAGAAGAATTTAATTGTTGCAGTTGTAAAAAAAAAATATGGAAATAAATAATTAAGATAGTATAGCATAACATCATGGGAATAATGGCATCTAGCGTGCATTGCTAGAAACAAGCAGTCGAGATATTCATGTCGAGACATGAGTATACAGTTGAACATAGGTCCCACCGTTTATTGTTGTAATGCTAAATATTGTAGTTTTCTTAAATGTCTGTATTTGTCCGTAAATTTCCTTAACTTGTAGGTGTAATTATTAATATTCTTAAATGTCTGTCTCCTTGTATATTTAAATGTCCTTTTAAACTTTTTAACAAAAGATGTGTTTGGCGTTCAACTGCTTGACACAGTAGTAATTATTCTGAATGTATAGAATTTAATTAGATTCTGTTTTGAAATGTGTAGAATAGCTTTTTGAAAACAAAGGTATCAAAATCTATTTTTTACCTTCAGTAATTTTTATTTTATATTTTCTAAATTTAAATTTGTTTTATTTATGTTTTCTAAATTTGTTCTTCGATCTCTCGCAGATATACTTTTCATTTCTTAAAATTTTAATAAAATTTGCAACTTTATTCATTGAATTTTTTTCAACAGTGATATATTATTTTTAATTACTCTTATTTTATCTATAAGTGTTGTATTTTTAAATACATAAAAAATAGTGAATACGAAATAAATTAACTTAATTGCAATTTTCTAAGATAAAACTTTTGAAAAATGTGAAAAACTTTTTAATTTGAAAAAAAAATTAACTTTGTAAAGACTTTTTAAATAATTTTTAATAAATGATAATTGTAAAATAATATAAAATTATCTTTTTAGAAAACTGTACAGATTTTTTGTGAAAAAATCTAAAGCTGTCTAGGAATAAAAAAAGTTCAATTTATTATTCGTATTTGTGTTTTGGAAAGATACTACTTTTTTAAAAATATCATTTGCTTTTTTTATATTTTTTTTAATTTAATTTTTTGTCTTCTTTTTTTGAGGTCTATAAGAAAACATAAATTAAATAATATTCTAAAAAAATGTATTTTGGGAAAAAGTAGTATTTTTAAACAAGATACAATTTCAACATTTGAGTAATCTATTGTATCAAAAATTAATTAACTTAATCAGATGGTAGAAAAAAAACGAACCCTTTCTAATTATATATAATTAAATATTTTATTGGTTTCACAATAGTTTCTACTTGGATAAATGTTGTACAAAAAATGTCCTTTTTTTAATCTTTTTTTCCCCGTCAATGAGCCAATTTTGATAAATTCAGTCTTTAAACTCCCAAAATGAAAAATAAGTCCAATGTACAAATAATAATTTAATGTGGATATTAGATGAATATAAAACTAAAATGTACTTTATACACACATAATGACACAATATATATATATATGTACATAAATAATAACGTAATAAACATACTGTACAAATAATGTAATATATATGTATAACATACAAAATACCGATATGATATACGATTACCGTAATAAATATATTACACATGGATTGCATTATATTTATTTTAGCGTTTAATCATTCTATTGTCTGATTTCAATGAGCCATCATTCTAATGAAAAAAGGTTGGTTTACAAATTTCCATTTATATGTGATTACACTTTCCTCGTATGCTTTATGCGTCTAATTCTTCATATTCTTAAAAATATATTTAAAAAATTAATATCGCATCAAACTGTAGATAAATGTTATAAAATAAAAAACTTACAAGTAAGCCGAATACAACAAAATTGCATATGAGCATACACAATATGGAAATCATTACAGTTTAGCAGCCAGTGATTGAATACAGTTCCAGCTCATTGTAATGAAAAATAAGAGTACGAGGTGCGTATAAAACTGAAGACTGAAGCGTAAACTTCCGTGTAAATGTACGTGTTCCGCGTGTATTGTACGAATGTCGTACAGACGGATTCACGAAAAATGTAGGTATTTGTCAATATTTGAGAGGACGCACAACTGGAACGAGGAATGATCAAATCGCAAGATTGCACAATATTTAGGTGTCAGAGGGATGTTACCGTTCGACAGTGTTGCAAGAATTGGTGGAGTATAACAGAACAAAATGTCAAAACGTAAATATAAACCTAAAGAAATAAATATAACCTAAAGAAATTGCCCGTAAGGCAGTCTCTGCAAGTGATTTGAAGAAAAGGTTTGAATTGTCTGGGAATTTTCTCCAAGAGATTTGAATTTTCTGGTATGTATAACGGTTAGGAAGGGTCAGTATTTTAAAGGATTTTTCTGAACATTATTTCCTTCAAAAAATTCTCATAGCTTTGCATACAAAAAATCGCAGTAATGAAATTCGATATAGTAAACTTTAAATTACTAAAAAAATATTATCAATGCCGCAACAATATATTTTGAAAAACCTAAAAGGCAAACAAGTAATTCTAGCCCTAATATTGTAAACCATATTTAATATTATTATAGGATTTCACCTTGTGTGTCTTAGTTTAGAAAGTGAATGTATCAAAGGCATATGAGAGAGATTAACTCAAAAAATTCATTTTCTTTTTTTCTATTTCTTCTATTTCTATGATGTCCATGCGACGAGACACTTTAAAAACATTTTGAAACCTTTTTAATTAAATTTTCTAACATCTTAACACAAAAAGTCAGAAGAAAACATCATTCAATCCTAAAATATTAAATTCCTTAGGAAATTATTCACAAAGTAGAAAATGTTTCTTTCCCCCAGCTTAAAACTCTTACCTAATCATATTAAAAGTCTTCCGACTCAGCTAATATGTATATGACGATATAATATTGCAAGGAATTTAATATTTATCCCATAAAAATATTTTTAACTCTTGAATAGAATTTAATAAAACTAATATAAATTATATTGCTTCAATAAAGTGGTTGAAAGATTTTGATAACTTAAAGAAAGGAATTACTTTATTTTACCATAATTTATCCGTAAATATTGTATAAGTTTCATGGAAGATTTGAATTCCTTTCACAGATGAATTATTACTTCTATATGAGACAGGAAAAAGCTTTTGTTGTATAATTAGTATTTTTTAAAGTTATTTAACAACGACGAAAAAAGTATAACTTTTTACCAAGCTATTTATGAGAAGAGCATTGAATAATTGGAAATAAAAAAACCATTGAGCAGTAAACTCATGGGATAAACTGAAATGTGAGATGTATTTTGTGCAGTATTTATGGTACTTATTTTGTTTGATCTAAAGTAGAAGCTGAAGAGGATTTCTTTTATTGTCTTTTTTCTTTGAAAATGTTATTGATTGTCAAAGATAATATATTTTTTGATGGGGAAAAATATCACTTCAAATATATAAGAAATGTATTGTAGTCAATGTGTGACAGGATATATTTTATATATAAATGGAAACAATCATTTCCAGTCATTAAACATCATAAAAAGTAACGCAAATTTATATCATAATAAAGTTAGATAAAAAAAAAATTGAATATCCATTAGGAAATATTCAAAAAAAAATTAAGATAAATTAAAACATTGTATTTTTAACTAGAGACGTAAAATAGAAGGATAGATATAAAATAGAAAAAGGTTTATTAGTAATATAAAATAAAAACAAGACTATATCCTTAAAAATTGGATTGTAATAGAGAAAAATATTACAGCGCACATAAGTATAACGATACCTACTGCAGTGTGATTTAATATTTTGTCCACTAAGCACCCAAGCGTATATATATCTATACTATATCTATCTATCTATCTATCTATCTATCTATCTATCTATATATCGTGTTTCTCGAGTGATCATCAAGACATTTTATTTTAAACGTCTTTATTCCATGAGATCATTTTGTAATCTGTCTGTAAGAGAGAGACAGAGAGAGAGACGGACACGTGTTAACCATATGAATAGGAGGCCCCTCAGAAGCCATATGCTCTTCAAGTACGCTTCTGATTCAAGAGGTATACTTGAGAATTTAAGCATGACATATAGGTAATAAAAATTAATGGTAGGAGCGGGAAGATGTTTAAAAGCCATGTGTTATACATTCCCGAACTGGGTAATAAATTTAATACTTGGAGATGTAACTGGAAAATAAAAGTTAGAAATGGACTTGCGATTTAAATTTAGATCTAATTTAATTATCCTTACACACACCCATATATAAATATATATATAATTCCAGTATTAAAGCAATTAGAAAATTTGGTTCTATTTCTAAATTACTTCTGAATTTGGTATAAATTTTTGTCACCAAAAAAGAGCTACTTCGCAGAAAAGGTATTTAAAAACAATCAGTAAGGCTAAATTTGTTACTAATCATATGAATGTGAATATTTTGGTTTCAATAACATCCATCAATAATGCGAAGATAAATGTATTTTTCCTATAAATAAATTGATTATTTTACTGAAAAGTTATGTACATCAACTATTCTGGAAAATATATGACACAAATTTCTTTGATCAGGGTATACATCACTCAATTTAACTTTGTATAAGAATAATATATTATCCAATTGAATATAAACTTTGAAAGTCATATTTGAACTTAAATAAATCTTTTAACTCATCATAATTCTTTATTAAACCCTGGAACTCCTTGAATTCTTTTAAATTGTATAATCACCATGAGTTGATACTTTTTCTTTGACTCAAAATTATATGCTCTTTCTGGATGGAGTTATAGACACATAAAGATTTGTGATTGAGCTACAGTGCTCTATTTTATGATATTTTCAAAATTTTATTACATTTTATTTCGTATATATTTGCATATACGATACACAAAATTAAATATTGAAATCCATTATAAAAATCGAATTGAAAATCTTAATACATGTAAAACAGTTCTAAACTTAAATGAAAAACATAATGCTGGAATAATGGTATTCGGGAAAGTTAAATTAATTCATTTGCATGTGCTTAGGAAGTTAAATATTAAAACTACCGCACATTTTTACGTTGAGCAGCACAAGTGTGTGTTTTGGAGTCTCTCTCTGCCTATAAAATTTGGAAGAAAAAACTTTCTTAATATCCATTTCATGTATTATGTAATGTTATAATAGATTTCAAAAAGAGCTGCGATAACTGAGTGATAAATTCTGCGGCTGTTAATTCAAATGTCAAGTCACGGATTCAATTCCTCATTCTACTAAAATCCCTTTACAGTGAAAAAAATGCTGGCTGCTGAAAATTCAATAAAACTAGAAACCCTAATGCAGTGCGGTGTGAAAGCTATGAACGTGAGGTGGAATTTTAGGTGAGATTATACTCAAATTCAATAACGAAATAAATCATGAATTCCATTTTTTTGAGAAGTTGTAAAGCAGTGTTAGTTTAAAATGCGCAAAACATCTTAAATTTTTAATTAATCAATTCATTACAATTCTGATTTTTAGGATTCTTTATATATTTTCCCGACAAAATTTATTGTTCTATATAAACATTGAGAATAAAAATTTTGCAATGACAATTGCATCGTAAAACTAAAAAGGAAAAGAAATCATTCTATATTTTAATTTTATCAAAGTTTTGAACCCTAAATACATTTTTCACATTCTCTAGTCTTTTATGTGTCGTAAGAACTTTTATTCTAAAAAACTCATTCCGATCAACATCTCATTTTTCGTCTTCCAGAATAGAGTATAAAAGACAATCAGAGATTCCTAGAATGATTACTTATCTTGAAAGTTTTTCGTATCTAACATCACGTTACTATTAGATTTTGTCTCTAGTGGATAGCGAGGATTTTGTTAGTCTCAAATATTGACATTGGTAGACCCAAGGGTTTCGGAAGAAAAAGACAAAAAATCAGTTAATTATGGGATATAATCATGTGCTTTAAAAACACATCCAATCTTTCCTGATATTTATGAAGCTTACTTAGGAATGCGTATTTAGGAATTTCATCGGTTTCACATGTTTGTTTCTTTCATTTTACATTTACCTTGAAGGAAATGTATATCATTATTCACCCCCCTCCCCAAAAAATATATCTTACCTCAAAACCACATAGAGGAAGTAATGATGGAATAAAATATATTTTAAATCTTATGTCCTGACATTTTGATATTTAATTTTTCCTACCTTTTCGGTGTGAAGTCACAACATAAAACGTTGCATTAAAAAGTGTAATTAAAAATTAGCTTCATATGCTTAAGATTTCTATTCGAATTCCATAGGATATTCTGCTAAAATGTTTCATTAGCGTGCGTAATAGTAAGTATTGGATTTATCTTAAATGATTATAATCAAGTAAAAAATTTAAACCATTTAACATTGCTCAAAGAAATTAGGATAACACATGGATTAAACGAAATAACGCAAATATTTTTCTCTGATAATTAATATAAACAAAACATTCGTGGTCTAAAATGTAGCAGAAAAATGAAGAAAACTTCATTTGCAAATCAACATGCATTGGTTCAAAAACCAGAAAATGGGAATGAGTGCAGAAATCGTGATTGGGTAGAATCTGGGGTTTTTTTCCGTGTCTCAGTGGGGAAATTCAACCTTTCAGGTATTCTTTTGAGGAAAAAGGGACTAGAAAACGTCACAATAACGTTATCTACTGAAACTCATTACTTGGGTGTATTATCGGGGTACTGGAATATGGGTACAGACAAAAAACTGTAGTGGATGCTGTTGGAGTGGCATTAAGTTTCATTGTAAGAGTGCGGAATCGATTCTAAGAAACAGGTTATGTTCTTCACCAGCCAGGACAAAGTCATCCGTGAGTTACCATTGCAAATAATGGTCGATATATTCTGTAAGCAACTCGTCAAGACAGAACAGCTGATACAACGCTGATTCAAAGACAATTTCTTTTGTCGTAAGGACGAAGGATCTTAAGTAAAACAATCCAAAATAGGTTTCATGAAGGTGGACTGCATATACATAGGCTAATTTTATGCATTACGTTGACAGCAAGGCACCGTGTTAATCGAAGAAAGTGGACTGACTGCTGAACATCGAGATTGAATGCAAAGTGATTGGAGTCAAGAGCTGTTTACGAACAAGTTCCGATTTAGTTAGAGAGTGATATTAGACGGGTTTCGGTATGGTGAGAAAGGAGCACTTGAAATAATCCAATATTCGTTCAGGAAATATCACATTACATACTAGGTAGTTTGATGGTATCAGCGTAAGGAGGACGTTCTGATCTACATATCATACGGGATAGCAGTTTGGCGGATCAAATGTAAGCAAATGGGATCTTTAGACCCCATGTCGTACATTACCATGCAGCCATCGATGATTCCTTTCCTTTAATGTAGGACAATGTCCTAAATCATACAGCTCATCTTGTGAAGAACATTCTTAAAGTTGAAAGAATACAACCTATGGAGTGGCCAGCATGTTATTCAGCCCTAATTGTTATCCGGCATGCTTGGGACTCATTAGGATGACGCTTTCAGCAAGATCACTGCCTTCACTTACTGTTCGGGACGTGGATATTCTACTCCTTGAAGAGTGGAACAGTATTCCCCGAATTTTCACCTATAGTCTTATCGCATCCATGCTAATTAGGTATTCGGTTTCTTAGCAGTTTTAAGGGACCAAACACCATATTAAACATCCTGTCTCAATTCAAAGCAATTAGTGTTTTTGCAATTTACATGTAAACAAATTGTTAGCCTGAAGCACCATTTCATGTTTTTATACCATTAAAGACAATTAAAATTCCCCTACAATTTTTTTGCGTCTTTTTCTCTGTATTGAGCTTTGTTGCACCTGTATTCCCAATTTTATGATCATGCTTTGCTATCATGTAACTGTTTTCTCACTTTTTTCTTGCTCCCCTAATTTTTTGAGCGGTGTATTTCATTAACAAAACGAGATCTTAATGAAAATTTTTGTAATTGTACTAATAATACGTCTATAATGGTACTTAATTTTTTTTGGTGTCGTGTAAACATTCCTTTAATTTAATCAAAATTACATTCTTCAAATATTAGACATAATTTATTTTTGATCTAACAATTTTTAAAAAAATAAATACTTTTTTATACTGTAAAACTGAATCAACAAACAATTGTAAAAAAATATTTTATTTCAATGTTACGATATTTTAAACAAATGAACATAAATATTTAAATACTTTTCAAAATAAATATTTGGTTGTTTAGTAAAGAGAATAAAAACGTATAGTAAAAAATCACGAAAAGCCTGACATTTTTTTTTAAAATTACAAATTTGAAATCAAGTTCTTATAAATTATTGATTATTATACCATAAACTGGAAATAATTTCTGCATAACTGACTTTTATTTTTCAACTGTATTGCATAATTGGTGATTTCTACAAATGTGTTGATTTAACTATTTATGTAAATGTCGTAAATTATATTGCGTATAAGTTGTAAACAAGGTAAATGATCATTATATTTTTGATGTACTTGTTTTGGCTTGGTTTTGAAGGGAGAGAAAAGTGTTAACAGAGAGATAAAAATACTATTAATTAATGTTAGAAAGAAATAATTGATTTTCTGTTGCAAATTTTAGGATAAATAATAACCTAAAATGCATATAAAGTAAGATGGTGTAAGCAAAATCTCAAGTGTAAGCAATTATTTATGTATTTATTTTGCAGCATTATATACGTTCTTCATTACGTTTACCATAACTGCTTATCCTATTCAAAAGTATTGCATTTCTTGTTTATTCAAACTGTTCTTTATTTTTACTTTTATTTTTACTCGCATAAAATCTTTGATACAACACTTTTATATGTGTAACAGGTTTTTTTAGTTTATTAGTGTTCGATTTGTGAAATCCTTTTTTTTTCTCTTTATATATCATAATTAAGAAATCTTTTGTTTGTGTTATCCGTTTAACTCATGAAATTCTTCTTTTTTTAATTTTACAATACACTTATGAATATAAATTATCCATAATATCAATATTTAAGTGTTCATAACAGTTTTTTTCCTCCTATATTATTAGTGTATAAAGAAAAAAGGAATGAGACTACAAGCAGTGAGTGATAAGCATTGGTGCATAAGATTATTGTAAAAGTTGATCGTAATTTATAGAACTTTTTATTGTTAATTATTTATGGGTTGCTAATAATTTAGCGCCATTAAAGCATTTTCTTACGATCATATAAAATATTGAATTATTTTTTATGAAGAATATATAGTTAGCGTTTGAATTACATTAATTTACAGCGTACTTTTTTATTGAAAAATGTCATTTAGTTTTTTTTTTATTTATTTAATTTATCCTCAATTATTTTTACAAATTGTGAATAAATAACATTCAAAAGTACAGTTTAAATCAATTAATCAATAATTCAGCAGATCAATATCTATTTATTCTAAAATAATTAGGAATTTGCAGGAAGAACATTTTATTGCCTTCTCTCTTAACATCCTGAAACAAAATACCACTTCATTAACCACGTTGCTGGAAGAAAAAAGCAGTATGGTGGAAGACATTTTACTTTACATTTCTCATGATCCACTATTTCAAGATTAAGGGACGTCGACCAGAAGGAGCCAATGTACTACTCTACAATAACTAACACAGAATTGGTGGAATTTTAGCAGAACAATTAGCTATCTCATCTGCATTGAAAGTGCCAGTTACTTGAAATAAATCAACCGATTATTTAGATGGAGCAAGTCATATGATTTATGTTCTACGTGATTGAGTGACATTTAGGTTTAATAATTTATTGGAGCAATGCATACCATCCACAAAATTATATAATTATAATGCTCACTGTAAAATCAAGTAGGAAAAGCATTAAAAAAATTTAAAGTAATCAATAAAGATCTTAGCGCAATATGTCATAATAAATTAGATTTGTTCAAGTTTTGTCACTAAATAATTTAATATGTTTATTAGAAATAGGTTAAAATTTTTTAAAACTTTTGTATTAAATTTAATAAATATATTGCATCCATATATTTTATTGGAAAGCTGAAAATATTAATTATCTTTATGAATTTTTATTGTTTTCAAACCGAAATTGTTTAAATTATTTAGATAAGGTTATTATTAATGTTTGGAGCCTTCTCAATATATATTAGTTGAGAGGGAATTCATTTGTACCGATATCTTCCGATTTAAAAGGTGTAAAACCATATACATAACTTTTGATTTTTCTTTCCCATATTTTATCAATGTTCAATTCATATAATATCAATTTTATCTAAGATAGTTTACTTCAAAAATATATCAACTACCACAAAATAAATTTTCTGTGATTGCTTAATTAGTATTTGTTTTTATGAATGTGATTTAAATTTTAAATCTTAATTGATTCATTTGTCAAACTATTGGCATTTATTAAATTTTTATGGAAGAAAATATTTAAATAAAAGAAAATTGACAAATGTAATATATCTTGCCATTAAATAAATTATGTTAAATTTAATAGAGGTTTCTTACAATATTTTCTTATGCATGACATTACTGAGAGAATGTCGGGAATTCTTTTAAAGAAAAAGAGCTATTCTTAAATAAATTAGAAGTAATTTTCAAAGGAAGTCTTACGAAAGAACTAAAAAATATAGTATACACATTTAAATATAATTTTTAAATTTATTTAACTTTTTTCTCTACTTAGTTCTTGAACAAATTGTGTCTACATCTGAATTTATAATAAAAACATAATTTATTTTTAACCGTTCACTCTTTTATTTTTTAGAATGAGTGCGAAAAAATGAAATACAAGTAACTGATATGTACTACTTCTTTAAAGTGTGAATCCTTGCTATGCTCAGTTTTCTTTCAAACTGCTACTTTGGATAATAAAATTAATTATTATCATTCTTTTGATTTGCTTCCTTATTTTATAACCATTTTACACTCGCATATCACGTTTCCCGCCATTCTGATTTACAGTTCCTTCTTTATTCACATAATTATCAATTATGCTTAACTTTTGGACACCAGTGTACTAGTACTTTAAAAATACAGTTATGAATATTACACTTATTTTAGCATTTATCTTTACTGACAAATACATAGTTTTGCTGTACAGTATTTCTGACGTTCCAATGATAATTATAAAAAGATTTAACAAACAACTTGTTTAGTTTATTATTATCCTTCAACGCATGTATTCGAAGAAAATAATAATAAGTCTTGATTGGCAGGACTCCTTTTTATTTATTTTTATTCAGTTTTAAATTATAAATTTAAATTTTTTTAAAAATACTTACATGCATATACATATTTTTATATTTTAAAAAATATATATATGCATATTAAAAACCTAGTTAATTAATATTAACATAACAATTCTCAATATTTCTAAAAAGTAAAATAATTTTTGTTTAATTTTGTACTTGAGCAGATTCTTTGAAAAGAAAAGAATAACACAGATAATTAAAAAAGGTAAATTTTTATATTATTATGTTTTATTCTTCAAACGGAATTTTCAAAAAAAAATATATTTTAAAGTATTTTACTACAAAAACTCTGTCAAGAATTCAGAACTGATTTTGTAAAATAAAATTGAGTGTTTTAAGCATGTAAAAATGTATCTTTAAAGAGAAGTCAAAAGAACAAAATATGTTTACAAAAGCAATAATTTTTGATGAAAAGTAATAAGAATAGAATATATGTGTCCCTTTACTTTTTACTTCCGTTAAATACTCACTTGTTTTATCACTTTTTAATTAACATTTTTAAATTTACTATGCATATCAACATGACACTTTCTTTCATGTATCGTTCGCATAATATTTCTTTTAACTGTCCTCAGTACTTATCCTGACTTATTTTCATATTTTATTTCAAATGAATTTTTATTGCAGTAGTAGCTTTAAAGTAATGAAACAATATTTTTATTTTTTTCCTACCAGTAGTCATCATTGATTATGATTCATGGGATCACTTTTTAATTATTTTTTGTTTTTGATTCTTCATTTTCATCATCCCAAAGTGGTTTTCCTTATTAAATACTTTTTAAATATTTTTTTTTCTGAAATACGTGATAGCAATTTTGCCTCATTCTTTATATGATATAATTAATTTTTATTTTTAATCTTTTGCGTTTTCGATTTTTGTGTTTTCTTTTAAATAATTTTTACGTGGATTATTTGATTAGATTTTTTAAATACAAATTTCCTTAACATATAACATATCTCAAAATACAGTTATGTCTTAAAGTATGAAATCCACATAAATCCGTATTTTCAATTACTAATACTGTATTTTACTTGTATACACTTTCTACTCTTGATATATGCGACTATCGACAAATGTGGTATTGCACTTATCACAGTAGGTAAGTCAAATGTATTAAAATGAATATTTATTATGAAATTCTATCACAAATGTTTTGCGTGAGAAATTAAGTAATGTTTAATAAGTTTTACTCACAAAATATGCATAATATTCAAACTGCATAAACTGTTAAGAAATTATAGTTTGAAACTTCTTATATGATCAGAGTTTTTAAAATTATTATTATTTAAATTGTTTGCATTTTATTTGGTAAGGAAAAAATATAGTTTAATACCCGAATTGTAATATTTAATATATAATACATTCACTTATGAAGAAAGAAATTAAAATCCTACTGAGAATAAAGATCCTTATTCTCTCCAAAAGTATTCGAAAATTTTAAAATGTTCCCAATCGCGTGTTTTATAGAACTACATGGGTGCAAATCTGTTTGTCAATATTTACTTTTCACATTATCAAGATAATAAATACAATTTTTAATCTGATGAAATCAGAAAAAGCCGTTAAAGTTGATTCTACAAAACTATTTATATTAATGCACATTACTGCTTTTGTTTATTTATTTTACTTTTATGAGACAGAGCTATACATAAAAAGCAATACGCCATATTTCTCTAACTTATTGTTTTACAAAATAATTCTATACTTAGCGTATAAAAATGTTTTAAAAAAAAGTATGGTATTCACATGTTTTATGAGAAAGAAGTTTCTACTGGCTTCATATTATTTTATTTATGTGAATTATATTACTATTAAGATGCTTTTACGAATGTGCACTGATGTTTGTAAAAAATGCAACACCATGAAGGAATCATCAGAATTAAATGAACTTTGCAGCACATATCATTTATAGGATTTTATGTAAAATAGTAAAGTTTCAGAGGCACCACGCATGCGTGGCGCTCACAGCACCCTCTCTACGACTTTCCAGAGTGCGTTATCAAACGACATAATGGTCTAACACCCGGAGTTATGGTTTGGGGTGCAATTTCGTATCATGGACGATTCAATTTGCCATGAATTGAGGGTAATCTTAATAGTAACAGGTACAACCGTGAAGCGCTACAGCCTGAAATCGTTCCCTTCCTTCAAGGCATCCTGGAGCTATCTTTCAGAAGGATAATGCACGCCCACATGTTGCAAAGCCTGTTCGAGACTTCTGTTCACCCAAACACATACAACTTCTTCCTGGGCCTACGTATTCGCCGGATATGTCGTATATTGAGCACGTATGGGATTTGGTTGTTCGGCGTCTCGCTCGTGATCATCGTCCTGCAGCTTCAAACGACGAACTTTTGCTGCGCATACAAGCAATATAGATTTTTTTTTTGCTTTAAAAATTTCGTCCATTTTTTGTACTAATACAAGTCGTTTGTGCATTAAATTTCATTTAATTCTGATGATTCCTTCCATTCTTCAATTCTTCTATTTTTGCATTTCGTTAAGTATTATGCTTATTTATACGAAATAAAAGATTTGCCATTTTTTGGAACAATTTGGGTAAAAGAATTGACCACTTAAGGGGTTAAGGAATTTATAAATGATCTGTCTCCCCAAAAATCTAAATTCTGAAATACTCACTTAACAGAATTCTTGCATTTATGTTCCATAAGCATTACTTGAACGCATGAGTCTTCATTGAGAATTTGTCTCATATAAATCATTTGTATTTATGAATTTCTTAATTCGATTAATTGAA
Source organism: Trichonephila clavata (assembly GCA_019973975.1). NCBI lineage: Eukaryota > Metazoa > Arthropoda > Arachnida > Araneae > Nephilidae > Trichonephila > Trichonephila clavata. The sequence goes on along the minus strand of BMAO01011646.1, from coordinate 117,111 downwards.
TTTGATATTTTTGTTTTCCGATCAGAATATTAAAGATATTTCGAGTGAATGATGCATCAAAGAAATGTGTTACAAAAATGAATCCTAATAATGTTATAATATAAGCGAATGGAGGGGAGGGGGATATCAACACATTCAGTATGAAATGAAAAAAAATTATAATTATAACTGCTTCAAAGCAAGCAAATGTAATGTCGAAGCTCTTCTACCGATCTTATATTTATTTTCAGCTCAATGTGTGAATTAAATACTTAAGATAATTACAACAAGTAAAAAGATTTAAAAAATCTTTATTTTTTTCTTTTTCAGGGTAAACTGATGTATGGATATTAATGTCGCCCATCCGGTATAGTGGTTAGTGACGCTGACTGCTGCGGCGTAGGGTTTGGGTTCTAATCCCAAAGAAGGCATGGGTGATTGGAAATGTTTTGTGCCTTCGCGGCATGAAGGTACTCTTAATAGCCGTCGAGCCGCAAGTCCTCTTGTGAGGTTGGTGGAAGGGGAAGAGGGGTGGGAAGCTCTTGACCACCCCTAGGTGTTCTCCTTCAAAATTGGGATGGAAAAGAGCCAAAACGAACTGGTACCTGCGTGGTGCTTAAGGCTACGGCTAAAGTAGGTGTACAATGTAGCCCTTTGCCATGATGAATTTCGTGGGCCTCTATCTGTCATATGCCGAACAGCTGGCATTAGTACTAACAATTGGATATTAAGTGATAAATGTCAATTAATCAGTGTTTCTTACCGAAAACTCCTTAACTAAGATTAAACTAGTTGAATTTTTTAGTTCTAATATATTATTATTTTTTTTCTTTTTTGAAGACCAAATGATTTAAAACATCCAGCTAGGTTGACAGTCCAGTTTTCAAAAACTTTTTTCAAAAACTTTTATTGTTTTAAAGAACATAATAAGCTTAAAAAAGTCTTAATTATTATAAAACAACATATAACATCCCTTCTTTTTTGAAAAAAAAATTACAACTTTTATAAAATGTTACCAACATTTCACTGTTAAGAAACAGAAAAAAAAATAAGAATAGGTTGGGTACAATGTAATTTTAATTTCATCGATATACTTGATACATCTAAAGTGTCAGAAACCACAGGATAAAAAATATGTTGAGAAATAAACATTTTATAGGGATCTAAATTTGACGTAGATGATTTTTCGTTAAAATTACTTTACGGCTAAAAATGGCTGTAAAATACGATGAAATCTAACTATTTTAAAAGCTGAGGTTAGTTATACTCTTAAGGATTTACTGCATAAATCCTTACAATTTCATCGAATTTTGTTGGATCTTTCTGGAGATATATCACTTCTCGTACACAAATTATCGGGACTATTTTATCTTAATAATACACGTTTAAAAAAAGCATTTTTATGAGTTACATTAGAAAAGAAACTCATGATTCTACAGTTTTATAGGATATTTCTTCTTCTTCCTCAATACTTATATTTCTTTTTTTTTCTAACGGTCCTAATACCTAACACATAAAAACCACTTTCTCAACCTAGTCCGATACGTTTATTACAACTACGTATCTTATGTTTTATTGCAGATGAATGTATGTAATTTTAATTTTATTTCTCTGTACATTATAAAATTTTTTTATTATAATGTGTAACCGTAAAATTTTTATAAAAAATATGCGTTCAATAAACTTTTATATTTTCCTCAAAATAATAAGTAAACAAAGCATACTCCTGTTAGTAACAGTGATGGATTGTGTTTTCTTCCACACCCTAGGATGAACAGCTGATAACGTAATGACCTCAATACCCCTGGACTTTTATTTTTTCCTTAGAAGAAACATAAACATCAGATGAAAGCAATTACTGTGTGATGCCGTGATAGAAAGCCATAACTTGGAATATATAAAAACAATGATTTGCTGTGAGATGTATATATATTTCCCATCTAAATTTGTAATATTCAAATCTTTTTAAGGTATCCGACTACTCGCGACAGCTTTCTTTTTTTTTTTAAAAAAAAATGATGGAGATATGGGGATTTTTTTTTGTTTTTATTTTATATTTGTTTAGTACATTTTAAGAAAAATATGCTAAAATTAAGAAGAAAAAAAGAAATTATTATGAAAAAAATGGGAAAAAATTTATATATATCTATACAAAACATAATATAAACGGTAACATTCTGTACCAAAATTTATGTACAAATTTTCAACTTTTCAGTTCTGATGTGTCTCTACGTTATTCATTTTTAATAACGTTTATTCAAAATAAGAGATATTTTAATTTTTACAAAACCTAGAGCACTTTATCTTAGTTAAATGAAATTGTTTAAAAAAACAGTAATTATATCAACATAAGAGACTGTAAATTTCGTAATAAAACAGTGATTGATAAATCTGAAGGTTAAAACACTTCTACTGTTATACAGAACATACATAAAAAATTTTCAGTTAATTATTTTCAAAACCTTTTTAGCAATCACTGGCCCCGTTTGAGCATTTAAAAAAACACATTTCGAGTAAAATGCGTTTTAAAGTATGACATCTTGCTGAAAGTAATGGAATCTGCTTTTACTAAAACACTTATAGTTTTATAAACTTGGTATTTTTATCAAGCTAATAAGATAAGCCTATAAAATAAAATCATAAAAAATTTGACAATTTTTGGAAAAATTCACTATTTAAATTTATAATAAGTATATAAAACTAGAATTGTATGAACAAGTCGAATAGAAGTCAAATTGCATTTCTAAGGAATTGAATTTTGGTAACACACGTGAACTATTTTAAAAGAATTCGTGATTAATCTTTATTCTTATTTTTGCTTTTAAATTGAAGATATAAGTATATTTGCATGATAAGACATTCCATTGATGTACAGTTTCCTAAGAAGAAAATAAAATGAAGAAGATAAGAGTAGAAGAAGTTCTTTGAAGATATAAGTATATTTGTATGTTAAGATATTCCATTGATAAACTGTTACTTAACATTTTAATCAGAGAGATATAGTTTTATTAACTAAATGGTATCAAAATGTATAAAATGACCGTACTAGCCAAGGGATCATAACCGGGGACAGGTGTTCAGTATTATTTCTGTCGAGATCGTCATTTCGAGCCAGGGTGCTATTGAAGAACCCTGAATAGAGGACATCTATCAAGGATTCGAATTGTTTACGTTAGTATGACGTGGGAGTATAAAATGTGGGTTGCCAGTTAAAGTCCGTTGCCAAAAGTCGCCATGTAGCCTCAAAGTTCAACATTAATAGCCGATCAAATCATGATATCACTCTTTTTATTTTATATTAACCTTGTAAGTACTATAAAATATTATTATACTTATATATAAAACAACGAAACAAATTGTATTACAGTAATGCATGGAATTGATAAAAAATCTATAAAATGATTTAAAGTTATCATCACTAAAAATAATATAATTACCTTTTACTTTACTTTTAAAATAGCTAATTTAACCATTTTTAAATTTAAAAGAAATCAAGATCTTTAAAATAAAAATTTTGCATCAAAATATACATAGGAAACGCTTTTAATTAAAATAAAAAAAATAAAAACATGTTCTGCTCAGATGCAATTTGCTGTACGTTGAGAGTAGGAAACTTTATAGCAATTTCAAATTTTTAAAAATATATATCGTAAAATCCGGCGTATAATGCGCAGTTTTAAAACCAAAAATAAGATCGAAATGTACTTGCGTGTGTTATACGCAGGGTATAAAAATGATAGCTTTAAAAATAAAAAAAGAAGTGAGTGTAAAAAAAAAATAGACTTCTAAATTGATCGAGATACTGTTTATTTTAATGATATGACTTACTTTATGAACTTAAATTCTAGATGTATACTGTTTCTTCAAATGTCTGGGATCATACTTCGAATAAATGATTTAAAAAACATGAGAGCTCTAAATATGTACATTCCAGGTTTCTTCTAAAAAAAGGGGGTGCTCGTTTATACGGTGAATGTCCATCGAAAATTACAAAAAAATTCGCTTAAAAGTACAGAAGCGAGTTATACGCCAGATTTTACGGATTCTTATTTGGAAATGTGTGTTGTTTAATTAGCATGACTTTCAAGAAATTACTTTAAATTAAAAAAAATAAGAATAATTGCGTGTTGAAAATTTTTAAACCCGAAGAAAAGTACCACATTTGAGGCTTTTAAAGTAAGTTATATTTAGAAAACAGTATAAAATTACTTTTACAATTACCACACATTTCATTTCATTTAAATTGTATAGTTTTAAAAACATAATTTATGATACAATTCTCCTTACCAAAATATCTCCATGGAATTTTATTCACATTAGTACTTGAATTCTCTTAAAAAATTAAAAGTAAATGGGTCAGTTTACAGCAGATATATTTTTTAGTTTTGCTTTTCTAGAAAAAATACCTTGTTTTATAGTGGTTCATATTTCCTCGCAAAACAACTATCTCGCCTGGTAGAAAATCTACCGTTCATTTAATTATATTTACGTTTTTCAAGTAATCAAGTATTTTTTTGAATATATTGGTATTTGAATATATTGTCATGAATCACTTCATCGAATCTTCTTGTTTTTAGAGGCCAGCGGAAGAACGGAGTTCCTTCATTCACATGCTTGTATGGAAATACTATTTTTTTTTATCTTTATTATATTTTAGTTCACCAAATTAAAGCCTATCATTATTGTCATATTATTACTTTTAAAAATATCTCTTTTTTCCTGTTCATAAATTATTCATCTGAATTTATTTCATGTAAAATTAATTTGCTTAAAATTTTTTGCCATTTTTTTTTTCTCTTTTAATTTACAGAAATTTTATCTAAGAAAAATAGTTAATCTTCCTACGTGCTTCAGAATTTGTTCCTGCATACCATATACAAAACTCAAAATACTAAAAAGAGGTTTTTTAGCGAAATGTTTTATAATCAGGTATAAGGACTGCATTCAAAGCTCATTAATAATGCAAATAGCTCAGGTACTCTCTAATAGTTTTTTCCTTGATATTTTTTCCTACATGAAATTCATTTTCTTTCATATCAACAATTTCTGCACAGAATTAATGAATTCATTAAAAAAATTGTACACTATAATCACTATCTTTCCCCTTAAATTATTTATTAATTCATAGTTATCCATTCAGAATTTATACATTACGGAGAGTAGCATGAAACATTATTTTCTACATGTGTGTGCGAAAAATTTCCCTTTATTCATGAAACGTTTCACTTACTTATAAGTTTTTGATGCTGAAAACGTATTACTTCAAAAACAATGGATGAAGTATCTTAGGAATAGATGGATATATTATAAATATTCGTGTTACGTATGATTATAAGTGATTGCATATTGAAAATATATCAAATTATATTGAAGTGACAAAAATATTAAAGGTAAGATAAAATAACTATTTCAGTTTTGGGTTTGTTTTGGATTAATCAGAAAAAAAATACCTGTGACCTTAAAAAGTTTGATGAATGAAGTCAGAACGGCTGATCTGGTACCACTGGTGATACAAAACGCTGCACATGCGTAGCGGCAGGTGTTGACCATTTGCTCAAACCGTTGTTCTGTTGAGACTCATTTGTGTTCCATGTAAGACTTGTTTTACAAAGTGCTTGTGTTTAGTACGTTGGTTTTTAACTGAGAATAGGAAAATGAACGAACAAAAGATCAATTTAAAGTTTTGCATTAAGCTTGGCAAGACACCAAAAGAAACTTATGCGGTGCTGGCACGTGTTTATGAAGATCAAGCACTGTCCATGAAGTAGACGTACGAGTGGTCCACCTGTTTTCGAAAAGCAAGGATTATGTTTCTGACAACTCCCGTACAGGAAGACAGGCAACCTCCGTCAGAGCCGAAAACAATGAGGAAATGAAGAATATCGTCAGTTAACTGTGCGCATGATAGCTGATAAACTGCAGATTAATCATGAATCCGTGTGCCAAATTGTTACCCAGAATTTAGGGATGAAAGAAACGCGTAATCGATATTGACAATATTCCTAACATCCAACGAAACGTGATGAGGCTTTTGAAATCCATACCAAAAGAAGACTTCTTGCAAAATTTTCAGGGCATGTTTAGCAGATCTCAGGGGTGCATAGTTATGGGAGGTGAATATTTCGAAATGCGGCAAGATAACTTTCGTTAATATTTCCTATACGTTATTGTTACAGGACTTTTCACTGAACCTTATTTTCAGAGGTTGCATGTAATTTATTGTAAAAAGCAAAATTTCCACAAATAGCACAAAAATTACAAGGAGCTTTTGTGGAAAGCAATGAAATTTTTTTAAGAACTCATTTTTGATTTTTTTTTCATCTGAAGCCATATAATTTATTAAAAAAACTGTGATTTAGGTATTTTTTTTTATTTTTGTTACTTTGGTTCTCTCCTGGAAATTTCTTACATACAAAAATCTCCGCATTTAAGCACTTAACGAACCAATTACCTTGCTACTATTTAATTTTTAATGCTTTTGAGTACATCAGAAGTCTTTCTATTTTATATAAAAAAATTACACTGCAATCTTGCCTTATCAAACAATAGTTTATTGGTCCTTCTATAATCTTACTATTTCTATAAATCCAATGAATTTTTATAATTATAATTCATGTATTTATTTTACTTTTAATTTATATATTGTTTTTAAAATTTGATTTCTTTTTATTTCGAAATGAAATTACATGCTTAATAATGTAATATGAGTAGTACCTAGAAATAATTCTTTTGAAACTTTATCAATAATTGAATTTTTTAAAAAGGTTTACATTTATCCTTCACTCTACTTTGATATCTACCGTTATGTGTAACACGTATTACATATTTTTAATAACATATTTTAAATTATTGCGTTATATCGTCACAAATATTTTTACTGTATACTATGTTTTACTTCAGTTATTAATTGAAAACAGTTTTGTAATTGCAATTAAATTAAATTTGCGATACATGTTTTACTTAAGCTTTTGCAGAAAAAATTTCTAATTCAATCGCTATTATTCTGCTTACAAAATTGAAACAACCTCAATTTTGGTCAGTAACTGAAAGAATAAAGATTTGTAAAATTGGAAATTTTTGAAATTATGCATGATATGTAAATAGAATATTGGTGGCTATCTCTTTCGTGGTCTATTTTTAAAAGTTCTATTTTGTTTCTAATGTACTTTCTTAATAGCCTTAAGGAACTTTCAATAATATGTGAGTATATCTTTCAACAAAATATATTTTAATAATACTGTACTTTATTTTATTTATATCTACTGTATGCATACCCTTCACACACACAAACTTTACTATATACTCCTTATATATAGTTTTACATAATAATATAAGTTTTTTGAAACATTCCTTAAGCACTTGACGAGAAAGCTCAAACAATAAGAAAACATAATTTTAGAAAAATGATATGGGGATCAGAAAAAAAAATTACCTTTTTGAAATGGTAAAAAATAAATAGTACATAGTAAAGTTTAACTCATATATAAAGAAAAATGTCTATTCAATTCAGAAGCAAAATTTTAAGTTTCCATGTTTAAAAGTTGAGAATAAATAACAATATAAAATGCTAAATTTAATATGGTCTGCATAAGAGTACCTACTTCCTTAAACTTTACAGAAATAATTTTTCAACGTATCTTATAAAAGCAGTATATAAAGATTCATATTACATAAAATATGAAAAATGTATGTGTAAGAAAAACTTTTTTCTATTGAAAACAAAATATTAAGCGCAAAAATTTCCTCTGTCAAGGATCTAGTAGTAAGAACTTGTAAGTTAATGTTCTTATGGTGACTTTTCATGTTATGGAGACTATAACACAAAGACCCTTTTATGTCTGTTTTTGCTTATCTCACCATCAAATTACCAAGTGTTCTGTTGATGTGTTTAAAACTTCCACGGCTTGTTTGTCATATGTGCATGTTTCCACGTATTCATGACTTTCAACAAATCTTTAAAAATGAATAAAACTTATATGACGACTTCCAGCAGCATTAACCATCTGCTACATTTTCTTTTCAAAGCAGAGGTGACCTTTTCGAAATTACGTAAATTATTATTTTTGCTTTTTTTTGTTTTTAAGACTACATACTTGCTGGTAGCTTGTCTGTTTATTTTTAAACATTTAACTAATTACTTGAATTTTAATAAAATATTGGATTTTCATTGGATTTTTCTCGAATTTACTTTTAAATTTCACTTAATCTAGCGGAAAATTTAATTACAATTAAGACCCTTCTTTTGGTTTTTAATAAATTTTTAACATTTACATGAATCCTATATTTTTCAAAAAGTTATATCCTATTAATTTCTAATGAAAAGAATAAATATATTTATCATTACATACGTCGAAACTGATTTAATAAACATTTACCCTTATATTAGCTCCATCATACTATTATTTTATATTGATGTGTTTTTGTGAAAAATGTAATTTCTTTAGCTATATTTTAATTAAAATGTCCTTTTTTCCTTACTTTACTTATTACTAAGCCTAATTCATATACGCAACAGCCCATTGCAGGTTCAAAGCTTATTGTGCCCATCTCATTTTTCTTGACTTTCAGCGCTGAGGTGCATTAGCAGATGTTCTGACATGAAATCCCCAATGTTTAGTTCCCAAAAACAAGAATGGTACTCATTTATCGACCCACCGAAGGGGTAAAAGTCTGAGTTGAACTTGCCCAGCCAGGGGTTTGAACCCCGGACTGAAGGTATGGAAGCACGGTACGCTACCACTCGGCCAGTGGACGTTTTAATTTTTACAAACCAATCAAATCAATCTTGAAATTACAAAACAGCTATTTTTATGAGATATTCACCTATATTTGAAAGCTATCATTTAAATTTTAATACGTTACGTTTTGATCGTTTTTTTAAAAATGTGTAAAAAAATCCTCGTAGAAATATAATTTGAATATAAGTTTTAGCTATTTTGTTTTTGATTAAGAGTTTAAAATATTTAAGTACATAATCTTAATCTATTTAAAACGGGACAGAACTTAATTTTTTCCCTTTAATACATGTATAACATGCATATATTTTTTATACCTGTATGCATTTTTGAAAATGAGGAATACATATTTTTTAGCTTTAAAAAATATTTAAAATACATGATTTATTTTATAAACAAAGAAAAATTAAACTGTGATTGTTATTAATATTTATGATCATTTTTAGACTCACAGTTGTAGATTTTATTTTTGGTTGTTTAAGAAACACATCGTTTCTTAATTTTTTATTGCTCCTTTTCATTCTCCTTTGTTCACTGCTAGGAGTTTTCTATCTTGGTACAATGCATGCATTCATTATAAAATTTTAAAAAATGTTTTCATTAGTAGGGAACTTTTTTGTACCATAAATTATTTTTTTAACTATTTGTTGTTCGATATAATCAGTATATCATAAACATTATTTTGTGGGAAAAAAATTCATTCATCAAAATTGAAACTTTTCTTATTAGCAATCTGAACCTTTCATGAAAGTTGACTACAGGTTTGTATTCGTCACGTGTCGTTCATTAGGGTGTCAATATCGCTTGAAAATTTCTCTGATTCTGTGGAGATCAGGAAATGATTTATAATAAATAAAATATTACTTTTGAAAATAATAAAAAATATTATTACTCCGCATGTAGTGAAATGTACATGTGAACAACAGTATTGTATAGACCATTCCACTTTAAGGGAAACAATTAAATAAAACATTTTTAATTACTTATAAAATTATTTATTAAATTAGTTTCCCTCTAATCAAATGGGTAAATATTTATTTAATATTTGCATTATTATTACAGCATTTTCTTTTCCATATCACTGATTAATTTGATTTTAAAATTATTATTTTTATTTGGATAAAACCATTAAATAATTGGAAAAAAATTATTACACTGTTAAACTGAATTATTATTAAGTATATATAATATTGAATGTAAAATCTCTTTACGTTCAATAAAAATATTTTAAAAAGTCTATTGATCATAGAATATTAACGCATTATTGCCAGATAAAGATACACAGGCCCATTAGTTTTGTAAATTAAATAGATATGTAGTTAATTATTTGAAACAAATATTTAGATAGCTGAAGATTTAGATGGATGCATAGAGCATCTCCGAGGAAAATTAAATCATTATCATTACGTATTATACGTATGATTCAATTTCTAATAATAAGAGATGTGCACATGTCTCATGAGCATCATAACTGCTTAAAAAAATACTTGAATCATGAAATTTTTATTATTCTTGTCGCAACAAATAGTAACACAATATGATTGTATTATATACGGACATTTTAAAACAGATCCTTTCCTCCTAAGTTTAACAATTAAACATTCACCACTAAAAAACCCAAGGAACTGCTGGGATTCTAAAATAATACATAACTGTGCATGAAGTATGTATTTACTATAATTTCTAATAGAATTTGGATTTTTTTTTATTTTAAATTATTAGAATTCATTCTCCACAAATATTTTTTGTGATGATTTTTCTTCAAATTGAATTAATTTTCCTTCAAGTTGTTTTAAGTTTTAAGTAGATGAAATGAAGCTAATTTACTTCTACAAAGGTTAGAATTATATCAAGGCATTCCAACCATACCGGCCGTCTAACTTTCAGCGCTTCTTCTAAACTTTTTTTTGGAAAATGGATAGTTTCGCGAGTAGATGACTTTTGCTTGTAGGCGAATTCTAAATATATGTTTTTGAATTTCGTGTCTATGGATATGTCCTACCCTGAGCACGAATCAACGTTATAGTTCAGAATGCATGAGCATGCTTTAAATCACCCAGGCGCATTATTGTAGTCATAATGAAGAAATATGATATATTTAAGTAATTTAATAAATACAATATTTAATAGATATAGTACATATAGCCATGAAGAAAGTCTCTTTGAGGTGATGATGTGAAAGAATCAACTGATGAAGATGATTTTAATAGCAAGTATGATTCCTCCACTGAAATCAATCTAGATTCAGAAGAGAAATATACTGTTGAAAATAGTAGAAACACAAAAACATTTGGGAAGAGAGTAATTTTAAAGGAGACAACTGGTACACATTTTGAAAAAGAAAACAGATACTGCTGGAAAAATAAGAGAAAATTAAAAAGAAATTCCAAAATTTTTTAGTTTAAAGAATAGAGAAGTTTTCTCCTATATGTTTAGTTTTAAAAATATACAAAAATTGCTTCATATACACCCAAGAAAAATTTTAATTGTCTTCTACTTTCAACAATACATAGTGGTGATACAATGGATTCATCTGCAGTACCATCCACATCGAATTTAGTTGAAATCTGAAATAATATCTTCCTTAATTTAACCGAGGAAGCAATTATCGTCGTTGATAAAATGACCAAATCATATTCAATGTCTAGAAAATGTAATCGTTAGACTATGACAATATTTTTTTTTGTGATGTTGAACGTTGAGATGATAAATGCGCAAATTATTTTGTTAAAATACTCAGAAACCACCTACTAAACATTGAACCAGACGCTGATTTCTGAAGTGTTTTGGATTTCGATTTACAGAAGAATGTAAAGAATGCAGAAACCAGCAAGCAATGATTCTACTAAATTTTTTTAAAAAATTAAGTTCCAGTGAAAAATCGCACTTACTTTTGACGAAGACTAAAGGAGTGTATAAATAGTGTACTGAATTTCCTAATAAAAATAACAGAAAAACTAAATTTATGAAAGTAAAGGGTAATAAACATATTGTAGTTCATACTTTTCTTCCTTTTTCAACTTTGTATACAAATTTTACGGTAAAAACAGAATGTAAACACCCTTGTGTATGAGATCCCCTGAACGTCAGATTCCATTCGTTTTTCTTTTCTTTTTTTTTTCGTGCAAGGAATGCCCGTTTAATGGCTCAGGAATTTTCCATACTATAAGAGTGAGCGAATGGGATATATGTTTGGAAGTTACTGAAAAAATAAATTCGGCTACAAGAAACGACTCTTAGTTGTTTTAAGTAACAGCTGGGAAAAAAAATGGAAAACCGTTTCCACACACACATATACTCAAAACTTTCAAAGCATACATATAGAATTAGATTTAAACAAAATTCGAACCTTTATGAGAATAGTGCAAATCTAGCTCAAAGAAAAAGAAGAAAAATTCGCATTTCTCTGGAAGGAATACAAATCTTTGAAAGAATACATTCAAAGAAAGGCTTCAACCAATAAACGCATTTTAATAAAGTAAACAATTCAACTTTGTTACAATATTTGTGGATAATCTGTTTGATCTATTTGAAGAAAATATCTAAACAGTAGTAGTTTATTTTGTGACAAAAAGTATTAGTTAAAAGTTTATTTAAAATCTGTAAATGATTTTAATACATAAGCCAGTGTCATATTCGAGCAAATTTAATTATAGGAAACAGAATACAATAATTCTTCTTTTGTTTACTTAAATATTTTCAGAAATGCTCAACTAGGAAACGAAGGAGGTGGTGTGAGTAACCACTTAATTCATCTTTTAAAGTTTGTATACTCTTTGTCCTTTTGTTTACAATAAGCTTAAAATATAAGAATATTATGATACATTTTATAAGAATACGTCGAAAAACGTAAGAAATTTTCTGAATTGTTTTTACTAAATAGTATAATTATAAATAAGCCAATCTCATGACATCTTATTTTGATTATTAAAATCAGACAAATATGAAATGTAGATACCATCACATGGTACATTAACTTAGGAAAATAATTCGGTATTTATATATAATAGATAAGAAAGATTAATATTTCATCGTAAATTAGATTTATTGTCATTGCTAAGTTATGGAGTAACAGTTTTCTGTTAGCAATTTTTGACTTTGTGTGCATATTTTAATTTATTTAATTGCTTAAAATATATGTGAATGATTTACAAATTAAAATACCATATTTGAATCAAAATAAATAGCTTACGTTCCATTCTGTTTGAATACATGGCTTAAATTAGTGAAATTATGTTTTTCAATAAACAGTTCATAATTCTTGTAAAATTAATCCCGGAAACGAAAACTTATTAGTGAAAGCAATATGTCTTTTGTAGGAATACAAGCATCAAAAAAAATTATCCACATGAATATGAGACACAAATACTAATCCGATTCCCCAGCAACACAAATACAAACTTCCAAAATGAAGGGGGAAAATAAAGATCAATTTCGAACTTTTATTTGAAAAAAAAAGGGATATGTCAGACAAATAAATGATATTTAATAACACGCAATTAGTTGGTTTTTTTTTATCATACTGGGCAATTTTTGACAATAAGAGTTCCAGTTCTTTCTTTAAACGAGATTGCTTTCAAAGATTGAAATTATCGACCGGAAGTGTGTGACATTAAGCCGGAGTAATTGCTAGAAAGCTAGAAAGGGACATGGCGATAGTGAATACGAGTGAAAAAAACAACGATGAAGAGGAGACCTCTTAAGACATTAAGGCTTTCTACTTTCTTCCATTTTGGGAAACCTGGAAAACATTTTGCATTGAACAAGATACTTTGGTAGAAGAAAAGAAATTGCAGTGGTGTTTCAGCTCCATTTCTATCAGACACAAAAGTCATTATTCACTTCCCTTATTCCTTACACAATTGTAGTTAACGGGAAATACCAAAGACCAGATGCACGCTTTATTGCCTAACCAGATGAATTTTCATGGATTGTAAAGGTGATAAAGAGTTAATTAATTAACTCATGGGCTTCTCGAAAATAATGTAAATTAAATTAAATAAAAAGTATTAATTGCATAATAAATAATTTATAATTTAATTGTTTTTTTCTGCATTATAGAATTTTTAGATAATAACCTACAAGAAGATAAATTAAAAGTGTATTGTTAAAAATAATGAAAAAAATTGTGCGTGTTTAATGACATAATGGCATTTGATGAGATTAATTTTATATTTATTATTATTTTACATTTTTATGTTGCTTATACGTTATTTTTTCCAATTAATTTTTATCTAAAAAATTTTGCCATCGACAACCCAAATATTAAATATGCGCATTACGCTTAGTCAAACCAGTACCTAATTGTCTGTCTTCATATGTCCCCAAAACTTAAATTACCAAACCTTTATAGTAAGATTTCTGATTTCCACAGAATCTCCATAAAGCGGAAAAAAATCTTGGTACAATATGCTGTACTATTCTAGCTTCTGCCATAACTAAATTCAACAACTAAGCAACTTTCAATAAACTATAAGCAAAATGAATAGGCTAAAGATGATATTTCTGTGTAAAACTCTACCGGCAAATTTAGTGTACAACCAGAAAAATCACATTGTATTATCTATTTAAATTACAAAAAATCTGTTTCATTGTCTTGTATTGGATATTAATTAATTTCCTCATACCAAACAGTGGCTCATATCACCAAAAGATTTATTAGCTCGGTGCATTGCAAAGTTCCCACTTTCTAATAGAACACTGTCTTCCAACAACTTTCAAATTCTTCAGTGGATTTCCTAAGCCATTAAATATTTTCATTGGTAAACTGACATTCCTAATCAGACACTAAATACGGGGATGGGTAATCTTGAGTTCTGGCGTGAGCCTGTGTTCGTAGATGCTATTGAAATATTCAGATACGCCTCTCTCTCTGAAAGCTTAAAACTAGATTCTATCGCTTTAGCGCTAGTCAAGCTAACGATTAAGTCAGCGCTTCTCAAACTGTGGGGTGCAGCTCCCTAGAGGGGCGTGATAACCCAAGAGCATATTGATAAGTCGAAAACAAAAGATTATTAAAAAAAAATTATGCATTGAAAGTAAACAAACAAATACATTCCGAAATAATGAAAAATAAAAAAAATATTTAAAATGATATAATGCATTTATAAATGTATCAGTTCTGCACAATGTACTTAATAATTAATTTAACAATACTAAGTTAAGAACCAGTGACCGCATGGACTAGTCATATATAAAATTATATGCAAAAAGTAACACTTATCTCAATAATGTGTGCGGTTTATAATTAATCCCTTAACTGCAGATCAAAAGTTACCCGATTCACTCTACAATGCCACCGTTTTACAGGTATGCATGCGTATGTGGTGTATTTGGGGGTAGGGGGGAGGGAATAAATAAGAAAATCCACTGAAATAAGAAAATCCTTCGCAAACACTGTTAAGGTCATTTTATTGCGTTCCAAAGCCTTCGGAATAATTTTATGAATATCAGTGAACAGAAAAGATCGTATTTCGGGAAGACGTATATATACGTTCGGGACATTTTACAATCTGGCTGAGCGAGACGTTTATATACGCTGGCGGTGGAGAGGTTAAAGTCGTATTGTAGCTTTAGCATCAAAGTATCGTATTATCGAATTCAATACATTGTTATTGTATGGAGGGGGTGCGATTAAAATTATGATTGAATATTGGGTCGCAAGTATTGAAAGTTTCAGAAGCACTAGATTAAGTAAAATACAAATTGCGCTATTTATATGATGAAATCATATAAGCAGCTTGCTTAGTTCTCAAGGAGACAGGACTATATTAAACCGATTGTTTTTCCTATCTTAAGGTGAATCTAAATAGACTCATGTTACTAGATCATTCGATTATTATGTCTGTAACACCCGAAACATTTTTATCTTCAAATATTAAATTCTTCTTGTTATTAACACTTTTTTGACCCCAATGACTGAAAAAAATAGTAAAAAAAAATTTTGCTCCCTCCTTCCGTGAAACGTAGACAGTACTCGCACGATCGTGAGGGTTGGGCATTACATGTGTAACCATCACCTATGAAATTTCACGAGTTATGCATTTTTTAGTTTTAAGTTGATAGGAATCAAACTCTTAATTCAAGTACAGTTTTTACAAACAAGGACATTTTAGATGTAAAATTAATTCTTTTATTGACGCATTGTGTATTTACAGTAAAAAACTTTAAAGCATGTTTTGTTTTAAAAAGTATAAATAAACATAGCATTTTTCACAATGTGTTTTTAAATTACATTCGCAGTTTTTAAATATGCACATGCGAGGCCTTCAATGTCATAAACATTGAAAATGATTATGAATGTCTTGCCTTTTATCCTGGCACAGCCTTTTAGCAGGCATGTTATCGATATTTTGGCGGGAGGAATTACAATACTGCCATGTTCGCCATCAGTTAAAGTACTTTTGTTTGTAGAAGGAGATGATGGTAACTTTCTTGAGCTATCTCTAACTTAAATTTTTAGAGATCCATTTTGATTTTTTTTGAGGAAATTTATTTAAAATTGCATCTTGTTTGTACTGAAACCAAAAATTTGCTACAGCTAAAACAACGAAATAAATGGGTTCAAGAAACTTTAATGGTAAAAGATGATTCAAAATTGTCTTATCATTACAAATATTTCCATGTCTTTCTTCGTCGTTTTCATCTTAACTTGATTCTTCTTCCAGTGTACGTAGTTCATATGTTTTCTTCGCAAAATAGTCATCATCCAAAAGATCCCTATGTTCAAAATATGATTTTTTCATCAATTGCGAACTACTTATCGTAGGAGAATTAGTTTCCTTTTAGACACCTGAAAAGTTTTTGGTTAAAAGTTATAAGAGTATTCCAGAAAAATAATAAAATGCACATACACTTTTCTTCTTTAAAAAATAATAATAATAAACCACACCTTACGAGTTCTCACCCGAAAACACAGTTTTTTGGGGGGGGGGATATGGATGTGCAGATATCTGTTTAGAGGATGGAAATGACATACCCATTAACAAATGTATGAAAGAGAAAATTAATTAGAAAAAAGAGCGAGAGAAAGTAAGAAGAGACTCGTCTATGGCAACCTCTAAGATATGGTATTAACTATATAACAATATAATTCGTTTTTATTTAGACTTCTATAAAAATTATTGAAAACGGAAAAGAAAAGTCACATGGAAAGTACTTACCTTTACAGCTGCAGTGACTCAAGTAACGCCCAACCCACACGATCGTGCTGGTAACGAAACCCTGAGTCCTGCAAGCAACATTAAGAACGTATAGTTAATTGTTTTACTACTTTACAATTATTTAAACTTTAAGACAAAAATTAGTATCAAGCAATTAGAAATATATTGATATTTACCTTTTTACGAAATATAAAAAGAAGACGTGTTTTCGGTGTATTTGAAAACAAAGCTAACTTGCCAGCTGATAGTAAAACTTGGACTACAATCACCGTCTGTTGATACAAAGTGATACCTTACACTTTCTGTAAACCCGCTCAATCGTTAGATTCGAGCTTTTCTTACATGCGACAATTCTAGAAGCAAGAATATATAAGAACATCTCACCCACATGACCGTGCGGGTTAGATCTTAAAGGGTTACGATTAACAAATACTTGCTATTTAACAATAATCTGCAAGGTCTTCATTGTGCACTTCGATTCTTACTCCTCTCCAGACACTCTCACTTCAAACACGTTTAAATATTAGTACCTATTTGCATATATCACAGTTCCGTCACAAAGGTTCTCAAATGAAACAATGTCATAAAAAAGATATTTGTGAAAAAACTCATGAAAACCCTCTACAGTTCACCTTTTTGATTATGAATGAGCTGATGATCACATAGAGGATTCGAAATTTTCATTTCAAGTAGAATATATAAAAACTATTTTGAATCAAATTCACAGTAGAAGTTTATTTTTATATTCCAAGCACAATTGAGTAATTGGGTTTTTACTGCAATAAAAAAAGTTTTTTCGGAAGAAACTATTTTGGATGACATTTTTTTATAAACTTTCAATTTTAAAAAAATGAGATCAGTGATATTAGTTTCATATTTTGACGGAGTAATTCGAATACAGCTAATAAGCAGCTGATTATTAGGGTACTGAATTTTACTGGCCAAAATTTCACTGCCCTTTTTAAAAAAAAACAGGCCTAACAACGTAGCAAAGAAGAGTGAATAATATGATTTATTTATGCTTTTCCAAATGTTAATTCAAATTTCCTCTGCCGAATTTTAAAACCTATTTGAACGGTTAACACTATAGGTGGTTTTAAACACATCTTTAGCTCATTATAGGACAGCTCCAATATAATCAGAATGAATAAAATATTAATTATATATATATTGTATTGATAACTATTTTAATTAATCCTTATTTGTACTATTAATTTAAAAACAAACCTATATATCTATATCTCCTCTATCCCCTCCTTTACAAAGCTCTCTCTGCAAGAACGAGCACACGTCATTTTTTTCGTTCTTCTAACACATCAACTCAATTAGGTAAAATTTTTTGATCTATTTTAGTATAATTATTCCAAGAGTTAAATCAAAATAAACTTAATTTAAAGTAAAAAAACACTTGTAATAGGATTTGCAGCCCGAGTATTCCAGGGTCCAGGGATTAAAATGACTAATACCGGGATTAAATTTTTGTCTGAATTATATATTTAATTTTTTCTAAATATTGTGAATCTAGTATTACATTTAATATATCTTATTTATTTTTTTGTACTCTATACGGTTAATGTTAGTTTTCTTACGTGTTGAACCCTTGAAGGGCTCGAGTAGGGAAACCTTGTTAAACCGTGAAATTTCATATGTTTTCTCTCATTTCCATCTGTAACTTTCTCTCTATATCGAATGGGTCAGAAAACAGACACTTCTCCCATCCTCTTGATGTCCGATATCAGCTAACTTGGACAGATGCATTTAGAATTTTTGGAAGATATCTAGTAGGGTTTACGAACCGTCGCAAAGATCTAAGAGACTCACTGCAATAGTTACACAATAGTAAAAGTAACATCACACACACAAGAATAGATTTTGTCACAGTTCCTTCTTCAATTAAATACCGTTAATTAAATTCGAATTAAATAAGTTCAAAATGTATAAAAAATATGCACAGCATGGGATAACGTCGCAAAGATCTAAGAGACTCACTGCAATAGTTACACAATAGTAAAAAAACACACAACAAGAATAGATTTTGTCACAGTTCTTCAATTAAATACCGTTAATTAATAGCGGACCTACTTGGAAGACTTAAGACACTTCAAACCCCATTACATTAGTAACAGCTCATGCAACTGGATCTTCAATTTCAAATGAGGTAGCACTTGAAATTGATTCACATTTTGATTCAATAACTGGATCAATTTATATACAAAAACCATTAAGTGTAGCAGAAGAACTAAATAAACTTCTCAAAGAGATATATGCATCAATGCAGTCTATTAGATTTGAGACACTGTCATCAAAAATTAAAAAAGAAATGTCTCTTTTTTTGAAAATAGAGTGAGGCGATGTGACTGCCTGAAAAAAACATACTCCTATTTAATGACGGTAATACCTACTAGTACAGAATTTGAACGTGCATTTTCAACGGCTGGACAATTTGTAACAAAAACAAGAAGCCGTTCCTACGACGAAACGCTGGAAGAGCTGTGTTTTTATAAGCTTCTTTACAGATACACAAGAAATGAAGAAATGCGTTTTTTTACATTTCATTATGCACTATTTTTATGATGAATTAATTTTTTTATTTGTTTCATTACAATAATATTAAATCAATTTTTAATTATATTTTCATTTTTACTATGCTATTTCAACTATGCTAATATGTAAGTATTTTTAGTAAATAGTCCAATCCTAATACCGGGATCAATCCCGGGATTTGGATAATGTAATCCCAGGATTGAAAATATGACACGTGATTGCAAACCTTAACTTGTAACCGCCGTAGGATAAAGTTCAATAATATTTGCTGTTTATAATGCTTGAACTGTTTCAAAGCATAGCCGTATTGTCTTAAGTATTTAAAGCCATGATTTTTTTGCCATGTCCAAATAGACAGTTTTAATAAAAATTATTTGACGATACTTACAATGCTTTAAGTTGATCGAATGCTTCATTAAATATTTTATCCTTTTCCTTCCTGAAATTCATCTCTAAAGAATTTTTGCAATTATGTACAATACTTTCATTTTAGTACGAAATTTGATATTGCGACCATGTAGTTTAATAAAAAACGTTTACTTTTCTGAATTGTGTGTGTGCTTTGCTGTGTATCCGAGTAAATTTACTTATAAATCCCTCTGACAGCCATAATGTGATGAAATAAATTTTTTTCAAAGCATTAAATACGTTTTTTAAAATTAAATTTGTAATCAATACTCACGTAATCTTCATCTATATTACTGATGTACTAAATTTGCCGTCAATTTGTTAAGTGAGTAACTCCATATTTTTTACTTATAAAGGATTTTTTTATTGTTTTTTAGGAAACTGTGGAGTTTTTAAATTTTGAACTAACATAAACGTATGAAAACATTATAGATTCACTTTTATGTCTTTTGTTATTGGAAAAATGACAGATCTGCTACAATAGCATTAAGATCCTAAATATCCTTGGAGCAAAACTCTCATTCAAAACAGAATATATCTGATCACAGTTTATGTGGTCTCTAGATGTGGATTGCTTTAAATAAAGTGTCTCAAAGTTAGACTTGTAGTAAACACTAATCCTTCTCAAGCATACTCCGGATCAAAATCTTTTCACGGGGAATATGTTCTCTTCCTCCAACAAATTATGAACAACATTCTTTCCTTTAATTAATTCATATTTCACTTCTTCAATTATTCTTTCACTCAAATAAAATCTGAAGAACCTTGTGTCAAAAAGCACATGAGTTGCTTTATTTTCATTTTTACTTTAATCATATAAAAATTGCTTGCAAGACAGTATCTGTACGATATTAACGATTAATTTACGCTGCATTATTAATCATCTTTTTAAGTATCATTCATTTCTGCTGATCTTTTTCCAATGCATTAAACTATATCGAATCCTTGGTATTGCACATAATACTGAGATGCTTATTTTTATATCATTCATTATTAATTCTATTTCAACATTTTCTAACTTTCTATCATATTTTAAAACATAAAATGGAACAGTTATCGCTGGTATTTTCTTTATATGGATATTCTTATAGCTCTTTCGAAAAGAGGTTTGAGATGCTGCTGAATCATGCCTTTTTTCGAAAAATGTGCAAATGAGACAGTTTATTCTTTTGATTCTTTGTAGCGTCAGAAAGGTCAACTGCCGTAGAAAATAGTCTCTTAGAATTGATCGGCAGTAAAAAGGAATGTTCATATATATATGACCTTATATCTTGATTTTAATCTGAAATGATTATTTTTTTCGCTATACAATCCCTTTTTCTATTCGATTTCAGATTTTAAAAATCTCATTAGAACAGTTAATTTATTGGATATTTATTCTTTCTTTTTTTAAGGTGATATCTTAGTATTTTTATTCTGTTCCTGTTTTCCGGAAAGTAATGTTCAACAAAGGGATATAACTTAATACCGAAGAATTTATAGACAATAAATCTAATATTTCACAAACACTTTGATGTGCTGTTTTGTCACACCTATTATCACGATTAGAGTTCCCATATTATCATTTATAGATTTGGTCAAAAGAAAAATTAACAAATTTTTAACATATACGTTAATGAACAAATCGATTCTTCCTAATCATTCCTTAAGATATTCCTTTCGATTTCATTTCCAGTTGAAATAACGAAAGATGATCTACACTGCTGGCCACCGTAAATGCAACACCATGAAAGACAAGTGATAGCAAGACAAAATTTATTTTGTACATAACATGTTGACTAAGTATCACATGATTAAATTTATAGACTTCTGTGAAGTGTGGTTCCTGCCAGAAGCAGTTGCCAGAGTAGCCGCCATTGTTAGAGATCACCACTGCCACACGCCTCGGCATTAATTCAAAGAGACTGGATGTGTTTTTGGGGTACAGCAGACCAAGAAGCTTCCACACGTTGCCAAAGTTGATCTGGTGTGGCAGCTGGGGGTGTACTTTGGGTCAATCGTTGAGCAACCATGGACCACATGATTTTATCGGCGAAAGATCCGGAGAGCGAGCCGGCCAGGGAAGATTCAATCTGGTGATTGACGAAGAATTTTTGGACAATGCGTGCCACGTGTGGTCGTACATTATCCTGTTGAAATATGGCTGTGGCCAAGCCCTGAATGTAAGAACTGGATCCAACACCTCGGAGATGTAGCGCTGGCTGTTTAAAGTACCGGCAATGTGTACTAGAGGAGTGCGAGAGTGATATCCAATACCTCCCCATACCATAATACCCGGTGCAGGACCAGTGTGGCGGTGCAGCTGTTCAGCATCCTTTCTCCACGGTGTCTCCAGACTCGAATCCGACCATCGCGCTGTTGCGGACAGATGCGTGACTCGTCAGTAAAGACAACTTCATTCCATTCTGCCGCCCACATTCTTTTTTCAACGCACCATTGGTGCTGGAGATGTCTGTGGTTCTGCGTCAAGGGTAGACCAAGCAATGGACGTCTTATGGACAGACCACTCTGCTGTAAACAGTGTTGAATGGTACGCGCAGACACTGAATGATGCGTTACAGACTCAATGTACTGTGCTATGGTTCGTGATGTGACTGAGCGATCCGTCACTGTCATACGCACAATGTGCCTGTCCTCACGTGAAGTGATGTACTTAGGTGGATGCGATCGACCACGTTGGTCCGTCGTACCCTCCTGCATCCAATGGTCACATATCCGCATTACAGTTGTTTGGTTTCGTCCAAAACGCGCGACTACCGATTTCCCTGAAAGATAATCCGCAATCTCGGTAGGCCACTATTCTTCCTCTGTCGAACTCGAATACTTGATCAAAAGCTGATCGCTGTTTTCTACGAGACATAACTGATCGTTTTCTGAAAAAACCACAAGAAAAACACAATTGCCGAACTCGAAATCGTCGAAATCTCCAAACCTTAAATAGCGCTTTCAGGTCGCCCCACAGGCGTGCGTGATGTGTGTCTGCGCTGAAATTCTAATAATTTGCATATCTGACCTCCTCTAATGCATGTTGTAAATCTCATGAATCTCTTGTTTTTTGCGTGCTTCCTTCAGGGTGTTGCATTTACGGTGGCCAGCAGTGTATAATAGCTCTTTTAAAAGGTTCTTAAACAATCGATTTAAAAAAAATACTAAAATTTATTCTTGTTCTTGTAGCAAGATACACCTAACAAGCCTGCTCAGTCACATAAAAACTTTTTTTATAAATAACAAGATTCTGTTTCAATTCGTCTTACATACGAATTTAAAATGTTTAGTAAGTTTATAAGGCAAAGACACAATCATGGCTTATGCACATATAAGCTTTACCTGAAATATACAGCAATCAAAATCTAAATTAGATCTAAATGCTGCATGAAATGATATGGAAAAAAGATTGGCTCTCAATAGTCCTTTCTGTTGGACATTAAAAATTTGCAACACCAGTAGGGAAAGCAAATTATACGTAGAAAACTTCTACATATTATACGATTGCATCACATGTTAGGAAGGGAAAAAATGATTAAATCTGCAGATAGTGTCCGGCTATACGGGATTGAAAGCTTCCACCTCTGACCACTAAATCGACTCTAATCTGGTTAGACATAGACTCGAACTAGACTTGGATTATAGATACTGACTTTTATTTCATGCTGCTTCTAGTCTAAAACACACTCCATCTATCGTAGAGGCTGGAAAGTGGTAGTAACACATGACCTTATATTTTCAACGGGTAAGAGTTCTAGAGAACGTATTGGCAAGGATAACGATTGTTTCTGATAAGATTGGTCAGCGCACGACGGGAAGAATGCAATTTCGTGTTGCTTTGTTAAAAAAATGACTTCTCCGAAACCTCAAACATAGAGCACATTTAGCTTTAAGATTTGAAAAGTGCAATGTTGGCTGTTAAGAATACCAAAAACGCAACCATCAGGTCCGTACCATCGCTCTAGGTTTAAACTCATATGATTATTTTGAATACAAGCAGATCACGAACGTTCTCCTCACTGCTCTCATGCACGAGTACATTTCTGCATGCAGAGCAGGTACTCGTCTGAAAATCCGAATCGGTGTCACTCTGGTATCCAGTTTTGTCATTAGGATCATCGCTCTCACCACGCGTTTTTGGGATGCATTGCCAGATGGCACCACATTATTGTTTGCAGGGGCAGATAACAGATACTTGTTACATTGCAAGCAAATTTCATTTCCGTATACATACAATTTTGCAAGTTGGACATGGAAGCATACTTGTTAAATTAAACTTGCCATTAAGTTCCTGCATGACATTCAGTTTAATTCTGCTGAAACGAACGAATTCCAGTAGCAATATCATGGAATGACATTCCACACTAATAACAGACTCGATTCCGCATCTATAGAATTCCAGCGTGTGCGGGTAGCTCTTTCTTCTACTTACTCGAAATGTAAAAATGTTCTATTTAGAAATTTCCAACATTCAAATGCGATTTCTAGATGAGAGATCAGATGCCTAAACTTCCTTTATAAGAAAGTTTGATATTTTCTTTCTTTTTCCTGAGTCTTTTGATTGATATTTAATGATAACGTTTGCATATCCCATTAAATTCTCTCTTTTTGCAATTTTGATTGTTTATATGATTTCTCCTACTGCTTCGAATTTAATATCAGCATTGTACATATCTATCTAAATGGATCATCTGAAATGATTGCCCAAACTAGCAGGCCAGACGACAATCTCCGATTCACTAGAAGAAGTTTTCTGTATGCCTTAATTAATATTAAACGAATAAGACCAGACATACACAGGATTATGAAATTTGTAAAATAACTGTTTTTCACAAAACTCAAATTATGAATGATAAAATATATTTAATGCATGAAAAGCTCAGAACACATATATCATAATTAGGGTTTTGATTCACAATAGTTTTTGACCAAAAAGTTTTCAGTTTTCGTCTTTCAAAATATAATTCGCTTGAAATCGTTTCCGTTTTAAAATAAAATATAAAAAAGTAAAAAGCTTAGTCTTTTTTAATAAAAAATTAAAAAAATAAAGAAAGAAGTTAAAAATTTAATATAAGAAATTGAAACAACTTTTAAAAAGTTAAGAAGTAAGTTGTCTAAATGGAGTATACTAAAAAAATTATCATACATAAATATCACTTAGAAATCATCTAGCAATGGTCTACATTAAATAAAACTTATCAAATTTACACAAGCAAAAATAGTTTAAAAATCTATCTTTTTATGTTAATAAAAATATTTCAAAATATTGTAAAACAATATTTTTAGCATAATTAAATAATAAAATTTACCTTACAAATTCTATGAAACAATATTAAAATGACGTTTTCACATGTTATTTATTCGAGCATTGCTAAGCAACGTAAAAATAATTAACCTTCCTGGAGACTGAAGATCAAACAGTAAAGAGAGTTTAAAATATATGATTCAGAAGGAACTAAAAGTAAACTTGGATAAAAAAAATAGTTCAAAGGGAGTGGATATTGCGAGAAGTAAACTCTAAAACGACAGATATTCTTCTCTAGAGGATTTTATTTGCTCTGCTAGGAACTGTTTGATAAACTTCTTCAAAGCTGTTCTGTATTTTTTTAGAGTTAAACTTTATCCGGTTCACTTTTAAGGCCTTACTTAAGTTACCTCATTTAAGAAAATAATATATAATTTAAAGTTATCTCTTTTTCTACTGGAAATTATGTTCGTTTTAATGTAAATATGTGTTAAACTGAATATTTATGGATAAAAATACATGATATATATGTATATAATAGTAAAATGCAGTCTGTATTTTAATGTAATTTCATGATGTTTTCTATACATTTCAGTTAAAATATATAACTTCAAGGAATAAAACTGGCTTCCAAAATATATTTCATTCATTAATTGCTGATAATTTTAAGCTCAAATTTTAAACATTATTTATCATAAAATTTGACATAAAAACTTTGTAAATGTTTTAGGATTTTAATTTCGTTTTTATTATAAGTTGAGCTGGCTTTAATTATTATTGACTACATACTAAATTGATATGTCTGTGAAATTTTAAACTAGACGATAAAATAAATGACAAGATAAGTAGTATATATAACTTTTCAAATAGTTATTTTAAAAATGCATTAATAATCATCATAAATGTATTTTAAGTACCAGCTTGAATAGAAAAAATTCCTTTTTAAAAGAAGAAAATAATTTAATACACACAATATTTTATTTCTAAAAACTTATAATTTCTATTTAGAGAAGATGCACGTACATTAAAGAAAGGATAAAAATAAATTTCAGGAATAGAAATTCACAAATAAAGCATAATAATATTTGCTGCGAGTCAGATCAAATTCGTTTTGCATATAATTTACTTAAAATTATTCTATGAAAAATTAGTTGCATCTTAATATATAAAAGAAACATGATATGAATTTTGGAGAAGTATTTGTGTGCGTGTGTGTATTTCTGCAAATTCTTCAAGTGACAAATGAGTATCAATGTCAATACAATTCATTAAACCTACACAAAATTTAAATAATGCAATGGGAAGAGAAAATTTGTTGGTACTCGAAACATGGAAGTTTACTTACAGTTTTTAGTGCACCATGTTAAATCTCGGAGACAGGTTAAATCATTGCCCTTCATTTGAAAAATATACATACATGTTAAAAAGTTTTTAAATTTGATGTTCTTTTCCGACTATGAGTGGGGCTAATTGTATTAATATAACGTATCTAAAATAAAGTATTCTTTCTGTTTTATTTTAATTTAATTTCTTTATTTGGTCTCAAAGTTTTTACCTAGAAAACTAGGTTTATTTATCAATTTAGGAAGCCACAGAAGGCTTTTTTTTATTGTGAAGAAAAATAAATAGATTATATCGTTGGCTAATTGTCAGAATGCGTAACTTCTTCTGGGTGAACTTTACAGGAGTAAGTAAAAACTGTTTATTTTTACTGAGGCTGGGAATTATTCCAATGAAATTATGAATCTAGAAGTAAAAATGAACAAGATATTTAATTTTACAATTTAATTATAGATTTGCAAACTAGAATATTAGGAAAATGGACTTATACTAAAAGTCGATTTTGATATTGTGGAATTACGCATTCTGATAACTAGGCCGATCATATACCTTTCAATAAATGCAAATTATTTTCATTTTGAAATTGAGAAAAAAATCAAACTCTACTTGATGACCTTTATTTATATTTTGTTCACAAAATGAACTTATTAAAATAAAATAATACCAATAATCCGTTTCTGTTTTTGGAGGGGGTGGTATATCCGAAATGCCTTGTTTTCTAAATTTTTAAATACGCTCTTTCAACTTCTGAGGATCTAGCTCCAGATAAAAAAGTATTCTATTGTTAAAAGAACTATAAATTACAAATACTTCTAGTAATGGAAACTCAAAGACTTGCTTACCCCTGTAGCACATTTTTTTCAAAGATTCCTTTTAACATAAAGAAAGGTTTTCAGTTTGAAATCGTGTTTTTTAGTAAAGAGATTTGCAGTGCAGTACCTTAAAATAGGATTATCAAAAGCTCTCACAACATAAAAAAGGGTAAAACTGAAAGAAAAAGATTTGGTATTGAATATCCTCTTTAAACCCTTTTAAAAGAATTTCAGCAATAATTTACAAATTTTAACTGAATGATTTATTTGCTGCGCCATTATATTCTTCAGGCACACAAAGAATATTTAGAAACAGCATTTTAAATTGATCAGATTTTTTCTCTATGAGATTTAAATGCCTATTAGTGGCTTTAGTATATAAATAAACCAAGAAATTTTATCCTGAAAAATAATTTACGTATTGGGATGTGATTGTCTTCAAGAAACATACCAATAATCATTATCAGAAAATAAAAAAAATTGAGTAAAATGCAAAAATAAACCTTAAAAATTATTACAAGTGCATTACCCTTGTGTGGTAGATAACGGTATTACAGCTCTCTAATGTTTATAGTACATAGTAAATATACTTTCATTTAATTCACTTAACATACGAATGTAGCATTCATTCCATATATGTAACATAAAAGATATAGTTACTTTATTTATGTCAGTTTGCAGTATGATTTACATGTCATTCATTTGATATGAAATTGTTCTATGTTGTTACAGTAGTAGAAATAGTACATTATCTTATGACGTGAGATTTAGTTCAAGTTACTGGATACAAAATAAAATATTGTGCCTAATTCTTCTGCTCTTTAAATTCCCAATTCTTCATTTTTCAAATCTTTAAGCTTTCATTTCGGTGTAATTCCATCAATACGATTGGATATTTTTTATGTGACATACTTTCATTTTGAATTATTCAACAATTCACTGGAGTTTCAAACTCGCATTAATTAGCTATTAATACATTTCCCATTTATGTAATTTAATGTTCTGGGAATTGATAAACTTAATCAATGAACTCCAATAATTTACATGACTCTCAGAGTCATAACCGAAATTTCAACCGCACACACGTTACAGCCTAATGGTTAGAACAAAACATTTCTCAGTACTCACATATTTTTAGTGAAGTATCATTAAGTGGTACTGACTTTTCAATTGCCTATATATATATATATATATATATATAAGTATATAATCAAAATTTCTCTGCAAGAGAGAGATGAATTAACATAATTAAAACTGAATATATATATATACTAGCTGACCCGGCCCGGCGTTGCACTGGCTTTTACCGAGGGTATAACTTAATCCCCATGTTAATTTCCTCCTTTATTTCTGACGTCAGCACTTCTGTGTGGGTGTGACACGTACGATGTAAGGTCATGGCTCGCGAGTGCGTATTATGGCTTCCTCGTTTAACATTTTCCCTTCTCTTGACAAAATCAGTACTTCCAATATTATTTTTCGAAATTACTTTGACTTCTTTGTTTCTTTCCTCTCCGCTTACCCCGTGGTTCCACGGGTTTTTATAAAGTGAATAACTTAATACTCATAGGAATTTCCTGTTTCCCTTAGGACGATAGCAGTTATGTGTGTGTGTGTATGCGCGCGATGTGAGTGATTTCTTTAACTATGTCATAAAAATTCCCTTTTTCGAAATTTGTTCTTAAGTTGGTGTGGTAATTAGGAGAGATAGGTGAAAGGCTCAGGTGTCGTCCTCATCTCTTGACCGTGGCTTAAAATTTTGAAGTCTGTCGCCAAAAACTCTCGAGTAGGTGAACAGTGCGAATTTATAATTCACTCACCCACTTTCCGATTCTTTCGTTGCAGTGTTTTAGGCCTTGGAAACGAAAATGTAGCCTTTTTAAAAATAGTTGTATGTTGAAAAAAGACAGAAAAGAAGAAATTTTTCAAATTACAAAATTTTACTACTATTTTAAATTTTGAAGTAAAATTGTGAGGATTTTTTGAAATGTTCGACACATGGGAATAAAGTTTCATGCAATTATCTTTTTTAAAGAACAAATCATTAAACGATTGATTTAAGTTTTTGAGTGTTTTATTAAAATTTGTTCAAAAAAGTTTTTGGCTTTTTATTTTTTAAATCACTGATTTGATACAGATAAATATTTTAAATGAATCTCAGAAATGTATTGAATACATTCTTTCATCTTAATCTGACATCATTAATGATTTAATTATGAAAATTATATAAAGAGAAAATGATGAAAATTGAAGCAAAAATAAGTTTTTCACTCGCATTTTTTTTTTACTCGCTAAATTTGCTGATTTTCGCATGTTTAAGTCAGAACTTTTTGGTGTAACCCTTAAGTTAGATGTGAAGTTTCAGGTCAAACAGTTGAAAGTTATTTGGTGCGAAACCATTATTTGACGCCAAGGCTTGGCAAACTGTAAAATTGCGTATCTTTTATTAAAGTTTTTATTTTTAGGGCTTAATTTTTAAGTTAATGCTTTCAAACTTCACACAATAATTTCGAAAACAAAGGACTTTTAAATAAAAAATGTACAAAAAATACTCTTTAGATTATTTCTTGCGATAACATTATTTTACGAAAATCACAAAAATATCTTCGCAGAAGTTTCATAACATTATTCTACAAACGCAACAAAAGTTTCGTGTGATAATCTTATTAAATAACGAAGTTATTCAATGTTAAGTTAAAAATTTCGACAATTTTTCGAAAAATCTTTAAAAAAAAAGTTTTGGGCATTTTATTTTTTAAATGACTGGTTCTAAAAGAAAAAGACTTGAAGTTATTTAGTATAGAATATCGTTTCTATAACACTAAAATAAATTCATACGCAACGATTTCGAAATAATTTTCATAAAAACGCATCAATTTTAACTATTTTTTACAAAAATCTTAAAAAATAGAAAATATTATTATTTTGCAAAAAAATTATACTATATCGTGGCGAAAAAATGATCTTTCCGATTCTGTAATTATTTTTTGTCTGATTTAAAAAACAAAATCGGATGGCTGTTTAAATAACGTCGAGAATACCGAAAAATTTCACCCTTTGTTCATTCACGACGCTAGGCGGCAAAAATAACGGGCAGGGTTAAAACAATTAAGCGTTTTAAGGTTTTTAATTAATATCGTTTTAACTTATTACAATATTGGAATGAAAAATAGTTTACATCCTATTCTCAGACCTACTGAATATACGCACAAATTTCATAAGAATCGGCCACACCATTTCGGAGGAGTTTGGTTACAACACTGTGACATGAGAATTTTATATATTAGATATATTTGTGTGTGTGTAACAAAGCAGAGTAATTTAAAATAAATAATAAATAAAATAATGTATTATAGGCATGGTAATGAGGATAGATGTTGCATGTTACTAGTATGTTGATTTTATGTTTGTTTACGATTATGCTTATGTCAGTTTGCTCTCCCTTTTTTATCGCGAACACAAAATGTGCAAAACGTAAGATGGTACACATTCGTCATTAATGTATCTGATTTTTTTAATCATCTGTATAGAAGGAGAAGAATCCCTCATTGTTAAATGTGATTAGATTGGGAATGAAAAGGTTTTTGATGGCTATATTCTAATCATCGAAGATTTCTCAGTTGAAAAATTTAGTACATGCACCAAACAGATGACAGGTAGATAGCATTAATGCAAGAAAATACGAATGATCAAATAAAATCTCCAAACTATATACCAATATTTTTTTACGAGTGATGACTGCAACAAATGGCCTTGTATTATTGTGGTAGAAGATAACACCTTGCCGAATAGCAAACCCACGCCTATTCATAGACAAGGCGGTTCACATTTTGTTTAAATAGGAAAGTAAAATGTTTCATTAGTTGCGTATACTTAAGTCAAGATACCCGGGGAATTTATCGTTGTACATTCCAATACACACTAAAAACGTGCTTTTAGTTATTTGGATGCATTTATTTCAGCCATTGGACGCATAGTCTGTCGATACTTCTGGTCATGATTCATAATACTTTTTTTGATTGCCATCACAATCTATTTAAAATAAACACTCATTTCTGTAGAAAAAAAGCAAAGAAATGTTGGTAATAATTTAGTGACATCCTTAATCTATAGTGAGTGGATGTGAAACCCTTTAATCCAGCGCTTCTCAAACCTTCAACATTTGCGGCCCAATTTTCAATCATAATTTTCCTCGCGCCCTCCTCCATACAATAATAATGCATTGAATTCAATAATTATGTATTTTGATGCTAAAGCTACAATATGATTTTAATTATAATCTGTACAAAGTATCAAGATAAGTATTAAATATTTTCTATACAATATTATATATAACAAGCCATGTTATACACTGTAACTATTAAACTTGTTCTTAACTTAGTATTGTTAAATTGACTATGAAATACCTTATGTTCAATACTGATGCATTTATATAATTGCATTATATGAGCGTAAATGTGCACTTTACTTTTATTATGTCAGAATGTATTTTGAATTGCTTCATTTCAATAAATTAATAATATTTTTAAATTATCTTTTATTTTCAACTTTTCGAGATGCTCGTCCCCCACTTAGTTGTTATCACGACCCCATGGGGGAGGGTGCACCCCACAGTTTGAGAAATGCTGCTTTAATCCATTTTTCTGGGGAAATGTACTGCTTTCCGGCTTCACTCAACAGTTGAAGAGGAACAACAGATGCATCCACTGTTTCTGATACAACTAAATTTGCTGTTTCTTATGGCATGATTAAAAAAGTTTTTCTCCATTGAGCGTAGAACGTCCATCCACTGTGTAATCTTAACAGCTTCTGAATATCTGTCTGAAGTTCTGAAACCATAGATGACATGTTCTGTTGTCTATTGTATCATGACTATAAACTTAATGCATATTGCAGCATACTACATCTACAGAGCACCTCTCCAGTAATCTTACTACAATCATTGCCCAAAGGGTGCACTTAGCTCTTGCTACGTTGTACCATCTCGAATACATTAACAAATTTTTATGGCAATAAAGAACCACCATACATTTCTTTGCTAGGTTAATATAGCACATGTTTCGTTCACAAACAATCCTATAAGCCTGCAGCCACATGCGGAATTCAATTTAAAAACGTATTTTTATCATCATTTACGAAAACATTCATGATTGCTTCAGAAAAATAATAAATTATTCGTGTTATATGTATATATATAATGATGAAAATTAAATTCAAAAAATAGAGTTAATATCCATTAAGAATTATTCAATAACTAATATATAAGAAAAGAACGATTCGCTTTATGTATATCAATAACATATATAAGGTAATGAATTTTCAAAACAATTAACTTAAATTATGCTTATTCCTATCGGTTTAAAAATTAAAATAAGAATCATGGTTTCCCCTATGGGCTATTGAAGGATTTTCATTTTTTATTAAATAGTTTTTTTTATCTATTTCCAATGAGAAATATTTGTCACCAACGATGAATCTTTTGAGAAAAAAACTAATTATTTTTTTCAAAAAGAAAAAAAAAAACTTTTTTTTGGTAAAAATACTGTTTAAATTTCAGTTTGAAAGCAATTCTTAAAACTGTTCCAAAAGTTCATTTTTCAAACAAATATAAAGAAAAAATAATATACTCTTTTTATCAGATTATATGTAAAATAAAATAAAAAAGCGATATGGAGCTTCTAAAATTCAATTTAATATCAGACTTATCGCCAATTCTTTTTTTATTGTCATTCTGATATTGAGTGAAGCAGACAAGTTGAAAAATCTATTACTCTAATAAAAGTCGACTTTTACTTCTGTTCTAGTAACCACGGTCACAGCAATAAGAAACATTTTTTTTTCGTTTATTCCTTTCCTCTTGGCTATCTTTGTTTGATGGCTGGACATTTCAGTTTTATTCTACATGGTAGTAGTGCAAAATCGAACATCCCCCCCCCCAGCTCATGTCTTTTACTTCCTACTTTTAAACTTCCCTTTTATCTTGCTAATACATCTTTTTCAGGGGCATTTATTTCCTCAAGCAATATAACACAACCTAAATCAAGAAATTTTGAAAATAAGTAAGATAATACTGAGCAGTTTTAAGAATTATCTGCAAAATTTATAAATCTTACATGAAAATCATTAACTCAGGCTATGGAAATAACATTTTATAAATTGTTTTTAAGATTTTTGAGATCATGGAAAATACATTTAAGCCGATCACATATCCATTAACGTTTTACAATATTATTATATTTCACATGTTTCCAAAACCAAAATTACTAATAGGTATCAGGTCAATAATAAGCTTAAAAGAACGTTAAATAAATTCTATACCTGCCTTCAAATATTCTTCTTCCGTTTACCAAGGTTTTTTTTTTCACTTTAAATTTGAATGGAAGGAATAAAAAGAAATTACATATAGCAGTTTTTTTTTAGATTACGTTTATTCTGTAGTTAAATAATATGGTAATAATCATTACTATAGTCGAAGCCCCATAATATTTCCTTTTCCCAAGAAAGTTTCAAAAGCTAGGCAATATGCAAAATAGAAAACATCAGAATACACAAACTTTATTTGCAAAAATAGACTTTTACTTCCTTAATTTATGGGGGGAAAATAATTAAGTTTTGCATTTAGTTGCATTCTTTGAAATCGAAATGACAGAGGTAGCCCCGACATGATTTGGGATTTGGACTGCAGTCTCGTGGTTGTCTGCAAGTTCAGACTTTACCTTAGTAGGCTTACTAATTTAAAGGAGCATTTAACCATCTAGGGATCCATATGTCAAACTAGATACTTACATGTTAATTCCTTTAGAAAATTCCGTTTTCCAGAATGTTAATGGGGGGAGGGAGATCAATTCATTAATTTAGATCTGCAGAAGCGTATTTCAAAGGACATGCTGATAAAAATACTCATTTCCGTTATCTATATATCAGCTTCCAGACTTGAAATTCAACGAAATATTCCAGAATATTTTTTGAAAAGTAAAAACTTCCTCTATCTAATTCTTTCTCGATTTATTGCTCTTATATCTATTGAAAATAAGTTTAATTTCTAATTACAAATTATGTACTATTTTACAGTAACCTTCGTAAATACATTCGGTTAATTTTACATGCTTGAGTTCTTGTGTATAATAAATAATGCGAATTTAGTTTCTTTATTATTCTTACAATCATTTTATACGCCTTAAGAATAATTTGGTGTTGCATTTAAATGAATTTAGACCGCATACTAACCAATAGCATAAAACTTTAAAGCTTGAGTATGAACCATGATAAATTAAAAAATGCGACACATAAGGTCGGATATTTTACTGTTCTCTTAACAAACGCTAATTAACGACATATGCCAGATTTAGCAACTGTTTATTTTGAGAATGATTTTTAAGAAAATTTGTCTTTAAGACATTCTTTAACTTCAATGCAGGAAGTGTGCCAGAGACAAGCATTAAAGTTATTAGTACAAACAGGTTTGAATACAGTTAAAAAGAGGATACAAAATCAATCAGTAGACAAACTAACTGTTAACGTAATTGTTAACTACTTATTTATTACTTAATTGAAAAAAAAGCTCTACATTAGCATGACACATTTTAAAATATATTTTCAGTATTGATTTTACAGAATTTCTATTTTACGACAAGGTTGAAATGCCGTTGTATTTAAAAGAACATGTATTAAATAAACTCTCAAAGTATGTTTTGAGAATCTCACATATATAAAGCTCTATTTCTTGCATTTACAAAATTAAAAAATCATTAAGACTTTATTTCATATTCCAGGGACTTTTTGTTCTCGCAATGTATTGTTAAAACCTAATTTTTATCTTTGAAAGTCCTGTCTTTGTCCTATTTGGCTCTATTTTGCTATATAATAAAAGTACAAGCAATCGACTAAAACCTGAAAACCCCGATTAAAAATCTTGTATCAACTTTACTTCAAATTAATTTTACTAAAAAAAATCTTTATATTTAATTTTTCTTCTTAAACTTTGGAAAAAGAAATGAAAAGATATTAATCAAAACATTTGTTTTCCTATTTAGACTATAATTAGTTTAGTTTCAGCTTTATTTGATCGTCATGCATTATAACAGTTGAAAATGGATTCTAATTGGAGTTAATGAATTCGAATAAATGGAAAAGAGCATATAAACTTGTAGTGTAATTCATTAAAGATATAGAACTTTGTTCTTTCTAAGTAGAATATAATCTTTTATGAAATCAAACTTATTTTAAAATTTTAAATTCTTCGAATCCAACACATATTCAAAAAATTAATATATCTAAATGATACCATAACACAAATTATATTCATGATGTCCTAATAAAAAGTAAATAAAATGTAACTCACTGAAATTCTTGTACGGTATTTATATGTTAAACTCTCATGCTGAAATTGAATATGGACTAATTTTTAAAGTTAATATATGTATCAATCTTAGTTTGCTAAAAGTTATTTGTTTTGTCTCTTCTGTAGAATTTATAGATCTCATAGTTGCATATGTTATCAAGAATGAAGCATATCTCTGTAAAAGTACTACTCAAAGTATAAATAGATATATTGACAGATAGAAATATATACGTGTGTATTGAATTTAATTTTTATTAGCTTTGAAGCTGCACTTAGACTATTGTCAACGGTAAGCTTAATTTTGATTTTGAATGACGATTGTGTGTGTGTGTGAGGTTGCATTCCACAACACAAACTTCTACATCAGTGCGGAGAACTGAAACTTGGCAAATCACAAAGTAATCCTCTGTTTCAAGGATGGAAATGTATATGTATATACATATATGTGTGTGTGTTAAAAATCGTGAAGAACGTATTAATCTTACTTTATATAAAAACATGATTCAGCATCTTGAAAATTAAAGGTCGAATGAAGACGAAACAACGAAAGATATGATAAAAAGAAAGTGTTTTTAAAGTCATTTAATATATATTATCAAATTTTAAGAGCTAAACAAGATTTGATTGCGCTTTTGAACACCTTTACTTTAAATTTTCCACCATGTGAAGAAATATTTTGATTTTAAATTGATGCTTTTCGGTAAGAGATTTTTCTTTGCAAAAATACTTCAAAGTGCAAAAGTAAGGAAAAATCAAGCATCAAAAGGTTTTTAAACTTTGGAGTTATAACCCTTATAAGGCCATTTTAACATATTCTCAGCAAGTTAAAGTTGTGTTTACAGGAATTGTTTTTTGTATAGACATTATATTCTAAAAATGCACTTAATAGAAAATTTACAGGTAATCTGAAAAACTAATCATATTTAATCATGTGCATAAAATATTTTTAGAGCATTTTATTACTATTTTAGTTATTAAATCTACTGAAAAGATAAATTACGATATTCAATACAACAGTTTATTTCTTCTGAAAAATAATCAATGAAGCTTAAAATAGCATAACGTAATAATGACAGGCTAGGAAAAACAACAAGAAATAAACAAATGCATACTAAAAATAAAATAAAACTAATCATAGATATAAGGTGATCAATGAAAAGATACGAAATGACATAAAATGAAATAGCAATATCTGCATATTCCACATGGAGAATGGCGAGACACTTTGGATGCCATTGAGACTCTGACTGGAACGGATCATGCGAGTGCTCGCATGCGCAGGAGAGAGCAAAGGCCTTAGATAAAAGTTAAGGCCCAAATGATGCGAGTACAGAATTACTTATACAGAAAGCATTAACCTGATGTACTGGGTGAGACACCTGACGCCTACGCAGGTCCATCAAGAACAAAAGACCGGGGCTGCTCACGGAGGGTGTGGTTCTGCTCCACATAACGCGTCCACCTGTCTCCAGAGTCACACAAATGGAACGATGTTCCAATGGGATGGACCATCCGTCCTACAGTCCGACATACAATTTCATATTTCATGTTTGGTCCACGAAGAAACACCGAAGGGAGCACCAACTCGACGACGTACTCAAGGACACTCCAGAAGGACTGGGTCTCACAGCCACAGGAATTTGGGAACAAGGGAATCGGCATTTGTTCATCAAGTGGGACTGTTGTGCCAGGCCTATGGTGTATATCGGAATAAAGTTCATTTGTACCCACCGTGTCAGTTTCTGCAATCTTTCATTTGATCACCCCTTGTATATGTAGAAAGAGTACAAAGTTATTTCAGAGTAGATATCTCCCAGTCTCGTATTTTCCGTCTAAACACTACTCAGTTATAACTTGCTGCCAATGCGAAGAAGTATACTTTTTTTAATGATTGCTTGTATAAATTTTGTAGTATTCAGTTCGTATTTAGGAAGAGATAAATAGTAAAACTAACAACCTTAATTTATTCTAAGCTCACTTTAATGTTGCTTCACTTAGTAAAAGGGAGTGAATACCTTATACACTAATTTAATAACAACAAATATTACTTATTTTATTCTAGGTGAAGCTATACAGACGCACTGGATCTGAATGCTTTTAAACATAATAATGATAATATTGCATACCTGATGTGAAGAAACGTAGATATCCCACAAAGTAGAATTCACGTATGTACTTTTAAATACGAATCTTTTTTAAGGTTTCACACTCAACATCCTCTCCGAATTTGCTTCACTTAACTTTTTATTGTTTGAATCATTTGCTTTCATCATGGTTCTTTCACAGAAAGAGGTTCTCGAAAATCATTCTAACAATTCATGGAAAAGGTTTTTTCCACTTGAGGATACTTAGTTAAAAAAATGCAAAGTGAACCCTTTATAATTTATCTTATTGCAAAATATTTTTTTTTTACTTTTTTTATCTCATTTTTGATATTGATATTTTTTTAGTTACCTTAAACTGAAATTATACTGAACGCAGCTTAATGAACAAACATTTGTTAAGCAGAATATATATTATAGATGAATAGTTGATAAATAATATTCATCTCCAATGATTGATAGTAATTAACTTGTATCTATCAAATTTCAAAACCATACTAACGAAATATTTACTTTAAACAATTCTTAAACTAACATACATATATTTATGTCATTCCGCACTGCACTAAGATGAAGCAGAAATATCTGGAATCCTAATTTTTTTTAAATATGTTAATTCATTAGTTTTATTGTTTTATTCTGCTTTATAACTCTTATTGAAATGCAAATAAATTTTCTGCGTAATGTATGTGATTGATGTTCGCTATATTTCCACTCAGCTGTAATTAAAGCACATTGTTTTAGAAAAAATATAATATTGGTCTTTTAATTTTCTTTTTAACATACCTTTTAACAATTCCTGGATATATGACGAAACAGGCATGTAAGGATTAAAAATTAAATTTGTTGATATTTCAAGATTTTGTATTGATTTAAATGTTAGAGAGCATAAGGTGTAAATGTAAAATAAAAAAAAATCGTATAAAAACGTTAGTGTTACAAAACCCTCTTCAGTTCTACTCAAATTTCTATCTTAAGTAAAACTCACAGACGAAAGAAAATTTATTACTTTAATAAGAAAAAAGTCTTATCTATTTTCAGTGACTACCGGATAAATCAATAAAAATTATATGCCTCACTTTTCACTTCAAACTTTCTTCAATTTTTGCTTCAAAGTTTATCTTTACTTTAACTCGCATCTTTTGCTTTTGTCAATTTTTTTGTAACATTTATATCTCTTTTCATTGATATTAAATTTGCACACAATACAATGCTATTTCTTTCCTTTAAAGTTCAATATAGTCAAAATAAGATCGAAAATACTTAATTTATTAGAAAAATTAAAATAATATACTATTAAAGCTAACTTTATTAGGTAAAGTTATTTTAAATGGCAAACCTTTAAGCAAAAAGAGGCACGCATGTTCTCCAAAGATCTACTAGAGACCTGCCTCTTCACTCAGCAAAACTCAAAATTGAGATATGATTTATAAAAAAAGCTTTCGAGATGCTGCCACCAGTGCTACCAAAAATAAATCATGGATAATGCTATCAAAACCTGACTGTGTCTTGGACTCTCCTCGTGCTGCTGCTGTGGCTGAGTTTAGATTGTTGACTGGACCTTTGCGCTCATTTGTTCCATTTTAACCTGACTGACTCTCCTTTTTGTGTTTTGTGTGCTTCTGGACAAGTCATGGACGCTGCTCATCTTGGCGTGTGCTGCGCACTTAAGAATTTGGACTATATTGTAAAAAGTATTGGAGAGCTTGTTGATTTATGACGTGATGGTAAATGGCTAGGCATTTGATAAATAAATAAGCTGTTATTTTAGCATCCAAAATAGCTCAAGACACATATATAAAACTAAAACAGATACTCTAAAGCTTTGAAAGATAGAAAACTAGAAGGGAAATGATCCACGGAGCAGAAATAAATTACCAAAACTGTCAATTGGATTCCAAATATCATTATTGGCATAAAAAATTATTGAATGTTTGCTTATACCCTCGTATTTCAAATATAAACTAAATGCTGTGAATGACGGATCTGTTATTTTATATGAAGATCAAGTAATGAGGATGATAGCTGAGCTGGTACCCAATTCACCATACTTCCACACTTCGAATTTTTAATCGAAACGTGAGTCAGCATCTGTATGCAATGTTCTCTACCACACACAATACTGAAAAGTAATAACATCTACTTGTTCAAAAACATGACATTCACTACAGCTTGATGAAAAAATTTAGCAATCAAAATGTTTGAATCAAACATATTTTCCCAATAAAACAAATAAAAAAATGAACCAGCGGCATTATTTTGTTATAAAAAATGTGGCTTATTTAAATAAACAATGGATTGTGGCAGGGATGGCTCCGAAAGGGTTGTCCTTTGATATCAAATCTGTGTACTCTGATCCTAAGACGTGACCACAAACCGGTAGAGCTTTAGTATAAGGACTTTTTCGAATGAGCGTCCTTGGACAGTTTCCTTGTTTCGTAAAGGGATCCATTGCGTCTTGAAATGTCTTAGGAGGTCCAATGACAGGTTTGAAGCATTGCTTTGTAGTCTAAAGAGACATGGCGTGTGCTGGACTGCTGGAAAACGAAATCCACGGTGGCGGGGAGAGGGGGGTGTAAAAACAATACTTTTCTCACTGTAGTGTTTCCTAAAGCTATTCGGACGGCCGACAAGAGGTCTCAAGGACCGCCTTGTCGTGTGGAAGCCTGTGTTGCTCCTCAAAGTCTATAAAATATTCATGGACCGGTTTAAAACACCGTTTTGTTGTGTGAATGGAAGCATTTTCTGCTCATCAAAGGTATCATGCTGTCCATGGACAGGTTGGAAGAATTGCTTTGTTGGTGGTAGCCCTCTGTTGCTCTTCTGATGTCCATGGACAGGTAGAAGGAACTGGACTGTTGAGTAAAGAGACAAGCACTGTTAGAAAACCAATTCCATTGTGTCCAGGGGATTTAAAACACTGCATTGTTATTCTGAAAAGGTACTCTGTTGTCCAGTGACAGATAAACAACACAGCTTTGTTAATGTTGGCTTGTAATATGAGTATTTTGGACCTACTGTCGGAGCCATCTAGATGTGTGGAATAAGTGAAGGACGACTCGATGTAATACTTTTTAACTATTTTTTCAGCACACTAATTATCAACAGACACAGTTCAAGTAATCAAATAGGATGGAATGTTCCTATAAAGT
The DNA here is from genome assembly GCA_019973975.1 of Trichonephila clavata. Taxonomy (NCBI): domain Eukaryota; kingdom Metazoa; phylum Arthropoda; class Arachnida; order Araneae; family Nephilidae; genus Trichonephila; species Trichonephila clavata. The sequence continues at coordinate 76,305 of BMAO01011646.1, read as the reverse complement.
GCAGAAGGAATTTTTTTACAACAGGTGCCAACTCTGAGAAGGCTTCGATTAAATTGATCCACCTTTTTATGGATCAATTCACTACTCTAATATTTGATTTACAATGTAGCTATGTGACCAATTGTCTCTTAAATATCTTTAACTATTCAAATCCCGAGATGCACTATCAATGTAACTAATACCTTGTCGGTAGATATCTTTCCTTATCGCCAGCTTCTCAATATCTCAATCTCCAGGCAACTCCGTCTAATCACCAATTCTCCTCTATCTCACTCCCTAGCAAGAAAACGTATACTATATATAACTAACCTAATCTGCATATCACGGTTTCTTCTTATAAAAGAGTTGTTGTGATTGATAGCCCAAAGATATCCAAAGAGGGTTAGTGGAAGGACGCGTATAGATCCGTCACAGATTATGAGTATATAGGATCATGATAAGCTAAAATGAAATAGCTTCTGGGTTTATATTATATGCAAGCGAACAAGAAATTTAGAAGATTTGGTAGTTGTCGGTTGTGACGGTACTAAAACTGTGTAGAAAAAAGATGTAATTCATGGACTCAAAATCATTATTGGGCAACCACAGCTGAGAGATTTCTGCTGTTTTCATTTCAATTATTTGCCATTTCGTCACCTAAATCAGCAGTTTGGCGTGGAAACAAATGGCCCAAGTTCCTCTTGAAGATCAATTGGAGATAACTTCAGAATCAGTAAAATGCTGTCTATAATACATTTTCAACCATTGGATTATGTAAACTCAGAAGGGGACAAAGACTAAAGATACCTTTTACGCATATATATTGGTAGGCAAATGTTAAGGAATAAAGCATATTCGTAGTTTTTTCAAGTACTCTCTAACAAATTCATGTGAAATTTGGTGTAAGAGTACTTAATAATATAACTAAAAAGTTTATAGCAGAAAAACTGATAATTGCTTAGAACGCATGATGTACCGAGTTAAAATTCGTGGAACATTTAATATGGGATATGGTAGCATTCGACAGTAAGGAAGCTTTTGCAACGAATTCTAAAGTTGTTAAAGATGATATTTATGAGGTCTTGAAACTATATGTATCACTCTTCCAGTATCACTCTTCTTAGAGAAGAGAGGAACTGTCAAGATGCAGTTGCTCTTACAAGATCATCACATGCGTGCCCCATGGATTTCTGGTCTTCTCAACTAACAGAACATATCATCCTCTTAATACCGTAAATCTTGAAATATTCATCGAGTATATGAGCTCTTCGGCCGATCGTTATTGTCTACAAAAATTAACTAATGGAAATTACCCCAATGAAAAAATTACACACAAAGCTCTAAAATTACAATGCTATGAATCGGAAGTAGTCACGTCGTTTCCCTATAAGATGTGCAGCTTTCTGCAACCTCGAAATATTATGCAGACCAGACCATAGCACCTTCCATGGTGTTGGAGGGATATTACCAGGTTTTACTTGGTTCTCTTTATAAGTGAATACGTCGAGAAAATGTGTTTAGACTCATTATCGACTCATCAATTGAAATAACACGTGAGCATTACTAACTTGTCTAGTAAGTTAACTTCACCATAGATGGATTCTGCTGTGACCTGGATCTAATGGGATATAGACCATTATCTTCCTCGAAATTCAGGGACTAGAAATTGTGTGTGAGGAAAGACAATTTGCGCGAGCTGAGAAATTATCAACAGCATGTTGGGCTTTGTAGTTAAAGTTAAGAAGCAGCTATCCTGAATTGAGGTGACTCTTGAATGACCTGTAATTAATCTTCTGAATATTGTTTGGTCTACTGGAATTGAGTCAACATCTAAAGACCCAATTATGGGACACATTGAACAATCTCCAACAGGCCTCCGTAGGAAGCCTTCAGATTTTGTCTTTTTATCATCAGTTACCTTCAGAAACTCAAGTAGAACTAAAACTCCTCAGAAAATTATGTTTATATTTTTCATGAACTAAAAGAGAGTGATCATACATTTGATTAGATTAATAATAAAGTTATTTAACTTTTTATATCTTATAACTTTATTAAAAAGTCCAAAAAAATGTGTTTGTTTCTTATTCATTACACATCAGTATATGCCAGGTAATTAAAATTTGCAATTATGTAAATGTCATTTCCAATTGTGTCCCAGATCATATTGCACATTCCAGACGGGTTACTTGAGTAAACAAATCCATTAAAGTGTTTTTAAATCTTACTAATCATTTGTTTCGTTAAAACATATTATGAATTCTATTTTTAAAGGTTCCATGGTAATTTGGTTTAAAATAAGAATCAGCATTAGAATATTCTCGGACGATCGCATTCAGTTACTTTGGACAATTGAAACATCTGGTGAATTTTTATAACAAAGGAGGTATATAAAAATGTTCTAATTCAGAAGAACTTTAACAGATAGATGCTCTGTATTGAAAAACGAAAAAATATCAGAAACTCAGTTAATCTTCCTTTAAACTTCAACAGTCTCAGACAAGATAGATGTAATTTATTCAAGCACATTTAATTTATCTTCTCCGTCTCTTCTTCAGTATGTTAAACCTAAAGATACATCAAACTTGGCTATAAAAAGTTCCAACGTACACAAGCCATTTAGGGATGCGCGTGAAATTAGTGACTGAAGCCTTACATAAAATACGTGGATACTAATCAGAAAATGACTGCATTTAGACAGCACTAAAATCCAGAAATATTATGATTGAACTTCCAAAGTACGATTGTTTAAAAAAGTAAAGCTTAAGATAATAAAAAATGTAAACTAGTTGCAAACATATTTAATACTTTTAAGCACTTCATTTTATACACTGTTTGAGACTCATTTAATTCATAAAAATTATGGCGCATTAAAATAAACAAAAATTACTTCTTTCTTAAAAATTAATGAAAATGTCAAAGTGTTGTATTCCTTTCGGAATTCGTAAGAGAATTGTCCTCTAAATATATATTTTTTGTATATAACAGCATATCCCTTGATTTGCTTACAGTCGTTCCACTTTGAAGCTTCATTAGAGCTACTAGTGACGGACCTCTGTGAAGTGACAAGGATGACAAATGAAACAGCATCCACTCCCCAAACTTCCACATTCTATCTATACAATGAATATAAATCTCGATTTAATGTGCCACAGCCATTCTCCACGTCGAGTTTTCAGTGGCACCTGGACTCGAGCCCATCGCTTGAAAACATTGGCCATAATTTTGTGACTCGGATCATCCATTTATTGTGGCCACACCAACTATTGTAACTTTTACTCTATACAATTAAGAGTGCGGGAGGAAAATTAAAAAAATATATTTTGTAGTAGTGAAATTTTCTATTTATTCGAATTGCTAGACAATTTGTTCCATCGGTAAATACGATAAAGTTTTATTTATTTTATTGAAGAAAGCACCAATCTCGCCTTTACCACTCGATGTGAATCGGAAATATAAATGTGACCACTTTTTCACCACTATAATGGTTTAATATAAAACCTTACAATAGCAAATGATTAATATTTTAGCATTTATTTTCAATATATTTTATAATGAATGCATGTTACATAGAAAAAAGGTGAAATTTGTGTCACTACGTATTTTTGAAATGTGCTTTTTAACGAACAAGCATTAGTTTTTATCTTTGAGGTTGGTGATAGTGCTTATTTGATTTTTTGTAGAATTTTTAGATAAAATTTGCTAAATAAACCTTATTGTTTTATTACATATCGCGTATTAATTTTCCTATTTCCAAATCCCTCCTCAAAATATAAGATATACACTCTTCAATAATAACGTTTTTCCATTTTTTTTTATTTAAATTACGTAATATTAAAAGAAAAGCATTGTGAAAATATAACTACTTTGTATCGTAGACAATTTCCTTTGTTACGTGTTGCCACACACAGCTTCCCATCAAACACTTTTGACAAATGACCTCATAACTTTCAACTATGTTCAGTTGATGAGGCTGTCAAGAAATTAGGGGAATGATGTAATGCTTCACTCTTTTAACCTATGCACCGCATCACAAGAGCTTGGGGGTCCATTTAAGCTTAACGTGAAGTAATAGCATTATTCTCCAGATAAATATTTGCGGCATCTTTCTCGAGTTTATGACATCAATTTATTATTACGTTAGATTAAGTGATGTCATCAACTATAGAATAGTGTTTTCCCATACATTTCAGAAGAAGTATTCTTTTCAAATATCTGCTGGGAACCAGATACACATTCAGAATAGTTAAAGTGTAATGTGAAATAGCCTATGTATATATTTTAAATTGTTTGTTTGGCTATTTCTGGATTCCTAGAGTAAATGTTGACTCAGCTGCCTTGATTTAGCTTGTAACCTTAAAAAGAGTGTATCATATTAACATATAAGAAAAAAATTAACATGTTATTTATTATTCAGAACACACAATTCCATTTAATAACAGAATACAAGTGAAATATTTGACAATATTTTTTTTTAAATTCGTCTTCCTATTTTTTACATAAACAAAAGATTTTACAGCTCAGATTTTTTTTAGAAAATAAAAACAGCCGAGGGTGAATTGTTTTCTTTGATATACACACATTTTTTATAAGGTTTCTATTCTTAATTCTTTGGTCAAAGTAGGGGAAAAAAGCGTTTGCTTGATATGGTTTTTATGCGGGTTCTTTATCCTTCTTAATTCTTTGGCCACTGCAGAAAAAAAATGTCAAACCGGAAATAATTCCTAGTTTTATATCGAATATCAGTTAAGGGATCTTTTATCTTATTCCTCATATAGATTGAATAAAAGATTATACAATTTAGAAATAGCTACGGCTAATTAAAAAAAAAAGAATTTATTTAGAAATTATTCTTTGAATATGATTATTAAGAATTAAATAAAAAACAATGTATCTAGTTTTATCGTTACGTATTTAGACTGCTTATATATATTGCTAATTTCAGTAAAGAAGTAGTAATAAAGTTTAAAATATGCATATATATTTTCAAAATAATCTTTACTGTCTTATATACTTCATTCCAAGTTAAAATTATTATATTTTGGAAGTTATTTTTATATCTGTACATCCAAAAAGTTCAACTCTTTTGAATTGTATGTCTGGATATTTTTTAATACTTAACTTTTCTAAGAAAGACTTAGCATTCAAAATTTATGAAATATAAAAACACATGAATCTATAAAACTTTGGTGAAATTGTTTTCATGGAAAGTTTCAGAAATGTTGCCAAAAAGATGTGTCTCGAGGTCATAAAAACAAAGAAAATCTTAAAATTTGCAGATGGAACTTTTTAAATAAACAATATTTAACCTAGTTGGCAGACAAACGTATACACAAACTTCAGAAATATATCTTCATTTGTTAAAGTTGGTATAATTATGTAGAATCATTAGATAAAAAGAAAAATTCAATTTATCTAAAAATAATATTATAAATAGATAAATAACAAGACTTTTTAAACATTATAAATCATTATACATATGTGAATATATAAGAAATATAAATATTAATAAGTTATAAATTCAATATTTGCTTATGAAGACCATCGTTTTGAAATTCTGAACATTTATACAAGAGTATTTATTTTGAGTTTAGTTGGCTGATAGAGTAATATAAGTTTGCAAGTGCTATAGAGGGCTTAAGTCTTTCGTAACACGTTTTCTTTCCCTACAATTTTCCTTGCAGTATTATACATAACATTTTGCCGTAGAACAAAGTTTGTATCCCACAAAGAAATCGTAACCTTAACTCACCTCCCAAAGTAGGTGATAGCTCTAGAAAACATAATAGTTTTCTATTTTGGTCTATTCACTTTCATATAACGTATATATTTATGTGTTGGTTTGCTGTTCTTGGTTTTCGATTTCACATTTTGTTCCTTCTTAAGAAGTTAGTTTTGTGATATATATGTATATATATATATTTCTATATAACTAAGCTTCTCTAATAATTTGTTTAGGTAAGGTGCTGTAAAAAATAACATTTAGTTAATGAATTTAATTAATATTCAACACTAAACATTTTTTTTCATAGTTTTAATTCACCGACAGTCACGAAGACAAAGAAAGTACATTCGTCGCCAATACACAAAGTATAATAGAAAACATTTTAAACGTTATCAATATTCAAAATATAAGAGATACAAATACATCAAAAACACCCATCTATTGCCTTGGAAAATTAATATTGTATCAAGACATTTTATATTCCAATAGTCACTATTCTTCTGTTATACATACTCGGGAATCAACTAAGATTTTATTAAATCATCTGATGTGCTTATGCTGTTTGGTTGAGCATTTTTTCTTGTATCATACCATAAATGAATTCTTTAAACATTTGACTTCACTTTGATATTGATTTTGTGTTCTGCAGGTTTGATGAATCTCATTCTATGTAGCCGGTATTTGGACTAACTTTGGTTTCCTTTTTTTCGATGTAAACGAGGTAAATGTTTGCTACATGATTTTTTTGTACCTTGTTCAAAGTCTTTTATATTTTGTCATCTGAAACTATGGCAGAATATATTATATCGTTAAACTACTCATTGACTCTTTCTTCAAACGTCACCGTCACGGGATGTATTTGAAAGGCAAGGATGCTTAGGTAGATCTCTTATTCATACATTTGTACACCATCCAACTCCAACATACTGAAGTGATGTAGCAATTAATTTAGGGACTAATTTTTCATGCACTTTTCATCTATATCCAACTCCCCCATCTACGTGATGCAACTTCAACATAATTCACTGGACCATATTTTTTTAGTTCAATATTTGTGTGTCTGAACATATTTAAGACTTATTATACTGTTTTCTTCAAAAAGAAAGGCTGCTCGCAATTCCATAATTTTTACAACCTGTATTATATATATAAGTAAAATACTGTGAAACCACGTTCGGAGATACAATGAGACATTACTCGATTAAGATCTTCAATTAATTAGTCTTCCAGTATCATTTTATTTTCTGTTTCATTACATAGTCAATTCACATTGGTCATGCATCATTTGGGGTTGATTCCAATTTTCAATTTTGGAGACAGTCTTTCTCTGGTCTGGTTTTGATACACGTTCATTACAATTTTTTGCAAGCATTTTGCAGATACGTTAGTTTTATTTATTACTTCTTCATTGCATTGTAGTTTCCACATTCATCTTACTGTAATGCCCGTTAAATATAGTTTTCCCCATTTATTCTCCCCCTAAACAATTCATTACAGTAATATTTCAGTTTTTTCCTATACTGGCTCTTTTACACCAACCCTGTGACTTATAGCTGATTAGCATAAGCTATAAGATTATAATAATAAATTGGTATTTTAGTGCAGTTCTTGTACTATAAATTTCAAGCTGTACTTAATTACAAATGGTTGTATTTTATCTTGTTCAAAAACTTTCCACACACAACACTCATACGCACACACATATTTATATAAAGCTGTTTGTAAAAATTAAAACACCATGAAGGAATCATTAGAATTAAACGAAATTTGATGCATAAACGACTTGTATTAGTACAAATAAATTACGCAAATGTCAAAGAAAAAAAGCAATATTAAGTATCAGAAATCACTATTTGCTGTAGCCACCACACACTGCAATAAGTGCTGCTATACGTTGTGGCATGGAGTCAAACAGATTTTGAATGTCTGCTTGCGGATGATAAGTGTATGTGGAAGATGTTTGTATAAGCATCAAAAGTTTGTCTTTTGAAGCTGCAGGTCACGGATCACGAGCGAGACGCCGACCAACCAAATCCCACATGTGCTCAATAGGCGACATATCTGACGAATAAGCAGGCCAAGGAAGAAGTTGCTGAACAGAAGTCTCGAACAGTCTTTGCAACATGTGAGCGTTCATTATCCTGCTGAAAGATAGTTCCAGGGACACTTTGAAGGATGGGAACGACTTCGTGTTGTAGCATTTCACGGACGAACTGTTGCTGTTGAGATTACCCCCAATTCGTAGCAAATTGTATCACATTGGCATCCCAGACATTAACTCTGGGTGTTAGGTCATTATGTCATTCAATAATGCACTCTGGAAAGCAGCGTTCAATGGCATAGCATCTAACATGAATGCGACTATCATGGTTCCGCAAATTGAAGCGTGATTCATCTGAAAAGACAACTTGGTGCCAATCAGCTAGCCAGGCTCTGTGCTCATGAGCCCATTGCAGACGTAGCTGTCTATGGTTTGCCTTGAGGGATATCCTGTATATAGACACACTTGCACGCAATCCGCGGTGCAGCAGACGTCGATAAATTGACGAAGCCGACATCAGTACATTTGTAATAGTAGACCAAAGTGCTGCCAATTGCCTGGAGGAAGCGTTACGGTTATTCACTGCCATGCAGAGCAGCTGCCGATCGTCGCGTGTTGACGTCACTTTTCGTTGTTCAATGCCAGTTTTTTCTTCTAGTTATTCGGTGCTCGTCGGTACACTGCTTCAAAACTCGCATGACTGTGGAACTGTTACACAGCACACGAACTCATATTGCGTGATAGGAAAATCCTCCTTCTCGAAGGCCGATAATCCTCTCACGTTGAAAGTTGTTGGAATTTCTCCTTATTTCATTGTAGAGGCATACTTAGGTCTCAGAAACGTTCGCCACTAACAAATAATCATAAACTATTTTCAACGTCCCACAACAGCCCTCTATTTATACGCTTTCAGCGTCAATTCACAGGGTGCTGCGCAAGCCACGCATGCGCGGTGACTCTGAAATCTTACTATTTTACGTAACATCCTATAATTGATACTTGCTTCAAAGTTCATTTAATTATGATGATTTCTTCATGGTGTTGCATTTATTACAAAAAAAGTGTATATCTATACAAGAACACACACGTATATGTATATATAGAGGGAGAGAAAAAATAAAAAAGTACTGCCAGCGGTTAAGAAAGTAGTTTTAGTCTTCAGATCGAATAAATGAGGCTGAAATATTAGTGAGATTTTGCAAAAACTCTGTCGGATAACCAACACACACACACATAATATATAAGCATGAAAGTGCATGAATATATTTGCTACTGAACAAACATATTTTTCTACCAAAGATGGCATTTTTCAGATAACCTGAAAGTAATCCTTTAATACTCCATCAAAACACAAAAGATATTCAAATCTTAAAAACACTATGTAAACAGATACATCCCAAATAATAAGTCAATGGGATTTCTTGTATTTCAAGTATTCTTTTCAGAGTATGTCTATGAATGGTAAGAAGGATTTTCTCCTCAAATCTTTGCTTTTGAAAAAGGCTTTCATCGTTGAAAGTACTGAAAATATTGGATTATGAAGAGCTTTAACGCTGCGAATAAAGTAAGAAATATGGGTACAATGAACGAGACTTTTGAATTCTGTACCCGCAAGAAGTCGTTTAAAGCAATTTTAGCTATAATTCATAACTTTTTATCGGGATTTTTTTTCTTTAAAGTGGCTTTAAATTCCTTATATTGCCGGAATATGAATCAGAAACTTTACGGTAACTATAAATGAACCATGAGATTTCATACCGTTCATAGTTGTAGTTTTGCAGTGACGAATGTAAAAGAAACTGATATAAATTAATGGTGGAAAAAGAGTATACCTTTTAAATATAAAATTAATTCGGTGCTTACAATACCTTATGCTATTTCATACAGGCTAACAGAAAAATATGTATACTAGATATAAGGGGTCTTAGGGGTGTTAACCTTTTCTGGAGGGCTGAAAATATAAACGATATTCAAATACATATAACTCTTTTAAATTTAATTCGAAACTTATTTTTAAATAATTAGAATATTTTATACATTAATTAAAAAGAAATAAGGCTTCAGAAAGTGTAAAATGTTTTAAATATAAACATAATTTTAAAAATTATAAGCATATAAAAATAAGAAATTTTTTCATAAGAAATATTAGTTAAGTTTTACTGAGCGCATGCTATTTTCAAACGTGTTAGCTTTAATTAATTGCAATAAGTTGATTTATAAAGTTAAATGTATCCGTATTAAACTGTAGTAAATTTAAATAAATAAATATATAAATTCTATTTTTTTAAAAATAAAAAAAAATGTGTTTTCAAATTTTTTAAAAAAAATTTCAATATTTTTTAAATATTTGGAAATACAAAAGACATATTATTCTAATTTACTAGGACTTAAAGTGTATGATACATTTTATAATTCTATAAAGTTTTATGCACCAAAGACTACTATTTTAAAAAATAGCTTGCGCGCAGTAAAACTTAATTAATATTTCTTATAAAAATTTTCTTATGTTCATATGCTCATAATTTTAAAAACTATGATTGTATTTTAAACATTTTACACTTTTCTGAAGCCTCATTCCATTATAAATAATGTGTAAAAGATTTCAATTATTTAATTTTAATTTAAAAGAGTTATATGTATTTGAATATTGTTTATATTTTCAGCCCTCCAGAAAAAGTTAACACCCCTGAGACACCATTATAGTACAAAATTGTAATAAAACCTTTACAGTCTAAGCAATTAGCTAAATGTAAATACTTTTTAAATACTCATAAAAAAGTACAGTATTAGAAGTATTGCGCTCAGAACAATATAAACACCAAAGAAGTGTAAGTATTAAAATCAATTCTCCAAATAAAATCTACTAAACGATGTGCTAAAAATAAAGCAGGATTTAAATAATACAATGAATGATACATTTGTAGAATGATTTAAAGCCTTTGAGTTTGTGTCAGTGCAAAAGAAAAAGGGGAGAAATTGATTAGCACAAAACTCACTAATTAATTAAATGTAACATTGCGCAATTTATATTTAACTAACCATTACCTTACTGCTCCACTGGGTGTTTCAGGATGTTGAATTAATATACATTGTTTACATATATAAATTATTGATATTCAAGTCCTACCCTTAAGCACATTCCATTGTATTAAAAAAATTCTTAAAAACATCATATCTTGATTTAAAAAGGATAGGACATCAGTTTCTAAAATTGATGTAAAATTATCTTTAACACTTCCATAACTTCCTCCTTCAAAGATAGGTGGTTCGTCATCTATTGTGTATGAACCGAGCCAAATCGTAATGTCACCTGCATGGTGCTCAAAGCTAGCGACATGCGTACACCCACGATGAATTTCGTGGACCTCAATCTGACACCGTCAGACAGGTGGCATTAGAAACAACAAAAATATACATATCTCACCTAAGTTTTTTTCACTTTTTTTCATTCCATTATTGCCACCGTTGCGAATCATGGTGTCAATAAACCCCAGCCGTGTCAGAGAACTGATGCACGTTAGATTTGTCAAGGCTCAATTTCTTCACTTTGGTATGGAGTAGTAGTCAAAAGAGTGTGAGGCTAACTAAGGTGTCATCCTTGTCTCTGATCGTAACTCAAAATTACTATAACAAAATAATTTCTCCGTAAAATGTGATTTATTTAATCATGTAATTTAAAATTTGTAGGAAGTGCTGAATGATTTACTTCTAGTTCTAAGATTCAGTATTTCATAAATTAATACCGTTTTAGTTATTAAGATATTTGTTTATTCTTGGCTTTTAGAATTATTTTTAGTATATAATTTATTTCAATAAAAAAGAAAAATATTCACTCTTTTTCATTAACTCTCATTTGTGATATTTCTCATCTCATTTACTACTAGAAATATGTAACAAGTATAATTTCTACTCTTATTCCATATTTGATACCATCTAAGAGTTTTATATAATTTTAAATTTTGTATGAATTACTTTTTTTTGGAAGTAAACCTGCTTTGCCTCTATTTTCTATGTCACCTGGGAATTTCTGCATAGAGAAGTATAAGCGTATCGTAATGCTGTGTAATCATACCACCATCGAACGTGCCGCAGCTAATTTGCATAATGTTTTTCATAAAATTATTTTCTGTATGACATCAGTCCTTCACTCAATATATAAATATACATGTCTGCTTGTTAAAGAGATTATAATTACGACTGTTTCTTAAGGTGTTTGCACGGTTAAATGTTTAATTAAGTTTGTTAAGATTTAGGAATTTAATTGTTAATGTTAATAAATTTAATGTTTAAAGCCAATAAGACTATGATTTAACAGTTCTTGAGAATAACAGCGTAAATGATATTGAATTAACTTCATTATAATTCCATCAAATTTAAATATAATTCTAATGATTCTATAACGTTGTATCTTTTTTAAAAGTATGCATATACACTCAAGAGCCAAAACATTAAGACCACCTGTCAATAAAGAGTTGTCCTACCTTTGGCACGCAACACAGCTTCCACCCGCCTTGGCATGGATGCCACAAGTCCTTGGTAGATGGCCGGAGACCGATTGTACCAGATGTTTCAGCAATGGTCACGCAAATCTGAGATATTGCGAATTGGTGGTCTTTGAACTCTGAGCTGCCATCCCATGACATCCCAGATGTGTCCTTTCGGATTGAGATCCTGTGAGTTAGGCGGCCAGGACATTAACTGGAATTCAGCATCATGTTCTTGGAACCACTCCAACACAATTTTAGCCTTGTGTCACGGGGCGTTGTCCTGTTGTAAAATTTAATTTTCAGCTGGAAAAACAGAGGCCATGTAAGTGTGCAACTGGTCCGCAATGATGTTCAGATACCCTGTAGCATTCAGTCAACTCCCTCCCACTGATCCATGGACCAGTCGCGATGTTCCCGGGCCTAGCGCAGGCGCATTTGGTGATGACGCTTGGTCAGCAAAAGCACACGAGTGGGACGTTCGCTGCGTAGCCCCATATCCAACAGTGTCCGCTGAACCATGTGCTCCTATACTATTCTACTTGGCCCTGCATTATATTGGGCTTTCAGCTGAGCCACTGTCTGGCTCCGGTTTTGTTTCACCATGCGAGACAGTCTCCGACGACCTTTTATTTTGATAGCGTGTATTCGTCCAACACCATGTTGTCTTCTGCTGGTTTCACCGTCCTTCATCCACATTGCATAAGTACTAACAACTGTAGATCGTGAACAACCCACGAATCGTGCAGTTTCGGAAATACTGTTTCCGAGCCTTCGAGCCATAACAATCTGCCCTCTATCAAAGTCGCTTAGATCCGAAGCCTTTCCCATCACACACAGAAGTAAGTGAAATAATGATTCTTCAGACTGTCCAGTTGCAGTTAAATACTACTTCCACCTGATCACATACCTTCCACGTCATCCAAGTGAGTTCATTGCAAAATACAGGGGTGGTCAATATGTTTTGGTTCTTGAGTGTATAATATACTGACATATAAATATGTTCATGCCAAGATGAACTCATTATTTAAATAAGCTTCCGTAACTAAACACAAGGTTGACACAGCCAACTTAATCACAGAAAAAAATAGGGGGTGATTTTACCCCAAGAACAAAATAGCTTCAAAATCTAATACACTGCACTCGTAAGTTATGAATAGTGATATGAATGAGTACGGAGTATATAACAAATATACCATTATCTTATCCAGATATTGCCATTGACATGAAGGGAGAATTTCCCTAAACACACACAGCATTCAATAGTGCAATGGATATAGTAATAGCAATAAAATACAATTTATATACACTCCTTTTCCGATTGATGTTAATTGCAATAGTGAAAAAACGCTTGAGGTCCCTTTGAAAGTCATTCAATTAAAAGATTTGTTTTCCTTTAGACAAGTGTGAATGACAATAACGCTCTCTCCGGAGAATTCCAAATAGCAATGTCAGGAGAATAAAAAAGTACCTAATAATGGGCAAAAGATAGAATTTATTTTCCACAGGTGTCTAAGACACAGCATTGTGTATGCCTATAGATTAGCAAGTACACTAGTGTCGAAAATTTAATCATAATTGATAAATATGTGATTAAAGAAGGAACTGTAATTAACATTTACCCTGACAATTTGTAACGTTTAAAATTTATTAATAAACCGTATTTTTTAATGGCAACCGTTTTCCACGTAGGCCTGCGTATGTGATGTACACTGGTGTCCAAAAGTTAAGCATAATTGATAATTATGTGAATAAAGAAGGAACTGTAAATCAGAATGGAGGGATACGTGATATGCGAGAGTAAAATGGTTATAAAATATGGAAGCAAATCAAAAGAATGATAATAATTAATTTTATTATCCAAAGTAGCAGTTTTGAAAGAAAACTGAGCATAGCAAGGCTTCACACTTTAAAAAAATGAAACACAAGATTGAATAAGATACTGATGTTGCAGTTTAATAAGGCGTGTGGTCACCTCTGAAAGAAAGGGACGCTGCACAGCGATTTACCATACTTGCTATGAGATGATGAATGAGTTGTGAGCTCAAACGGTTCCAAGCTTCTTGGAGCGCCCTCTTCAGTTCTGTAGCGGAGCTTGGTGGGTGCGAAAGGGCTGCAATTTGTCTCTCGAGCATATCCCATACATGCTGGATAGGATTTAAATCAGGGGAGTTCGCAGGTCACGACATGCACTGGATGTTTTCCGTTTCAAGGAAGTCATCAATCAGCACCGCTTGGTGACATGGCGCATTATCATCCATGAAAATGAAGTCAGGACCGACAGCACCTCGAAACAAGCGAACATAAGGCTCAAGAACTTCGTCTCTGTATCTTTGAGCAGCCACAGACCCCGTGTCAAAGAAATGGAGGTCTGTGCGGCCGTCCATCATGATTCCTGCCCATACCATTACTCCCCTTGATGGAAAATGATGTCTTTCCGTTATGTTTCTTGGTTCAAAACGTGTTCCACGTTCTCTCCATATCATTACCCACCGAGAATCACTACTCAGACTAAACCGGGATTCGTCACTGAACATCACATTGGCCCACTCTCCTACACTCCAATGTTGATGTTTCAAACTCCAGTTCAAGCGAGCGTGTTTATGCGCAGACGTAAGGGGAATGCAAACTGCTGGTCTTCTGCCATACAGGCCAGCATGATTGAGTCTCCTGTAAACAGTTTGTCGTGAAATTCTTATTCCTGTGGCGAATGTGAGCGTCGAACCTAGTGCTCTGACAAAACTGCCCTTCTGACGTCGTGCACTTATTACCAGATATCGGTCTTGACGAGGGGCTGTGACTCTTGTTCGACCTGATACTGGTTGCCGGGTAAAATCTCCAGTTCTTTGAAACCTGTGCCACAGTATTGATATCCCAGACTGGTCCACATTCAGAATTCGAGGCACTTCGGTTTGTGATCATGAGGATTCCAGCATTCCATCTTCCTTTCGTAAACATGTCCAATTGGCGTATTTGTGCCATCATTCACATTGTTTGATGGTTAACAACGTTCCTTCGCACAGCAGTTACCCGAAACTTGTCTGAACTGCCTATGCTGCGGGAATCGGTTTCTCCGCGTTCCGACATGCAGTGTTTCGCGCAGGACGTAGTCGACTGAAAAGTTTTGCATAAATCCAATGTTTCTTCTTCACACAATTAATATCCGCAAGAAATTTGGAATAATTTTACGAAATTTACTCATTACGAATGTTTTTCTCATTTTTCGATTTATACTTAACTTTTGGACACCAGTATAGTTAATTAAATCATATTTCAAATATTCATGAAACATTCAAAATATCTACTGTGGCAAAAACCAACAACTAAAAATAATTTGAGCCTATCTTTTTCAATTTAAAGTAAGTTGAAGATTATATGAAAGTTAATCATAATTATAGAATATTAGAATGTATAATGTTATATTTCCAAACTTTTAAATTATATAAGTGTAGCAAAGAAAAAAATCAATATTTAACAAAACTTTCGGAAGTGTCGCAAGCTTTTTAATAATTTCAATTTTCGAAATAAAAAAAGAAATAGATCTTTATATATTTTAAGACTTGTTTGGGGAGAAAAATTTTAAAAAATCGAATTTTTAACTGTATGATTAATTTTAATCCAGAGCTTATATATGTTAATGTAATACATGAGTCAACATCTTATACACACATTAATCATATATAAATTTTATTAATAATTTATTTTGATAAAATAAAATTTTATGAAACATTTAATTTGGTAATATATTTTTACTCGTATTATAGAACAAATTAAACATCCTGCTTTTAATGTGAAAAATATATTAGAAAACGTAATTTATTCAAAGTAAACCCTAAATTATTCATGTTTTTTATGTTTCATTATTTATAGAATATAAAAAGTAGTTGTTGCATTACAAGCAGGTAGTTCAAGAATGTCTGATACAATTTAATAAAATGTTTCGGAACGTTAGATTTTATTAATGCTATAAATCTACAAAATATTTCCCGCAATGTACTTATCCAGGGTTCGTTACCTTTCGTATAAATCATGATCTTGAAATATAAAAACAGTGCGCGTAATACTTCCCTCACGTTTTTGAAAACTATTCGTGCTGTCGAATGCTCTTATGAGTATTTACATTAAATATTAAAACCTAAAGTCGTATTTCAAGAATTTCTCAAGATACTTACAAAATTGAGGTTCAGGAAAGATTTATTATTAATTTCAATTGCAAAACATACATTACCATGAGATTTGTAACTAATTTATATTTTTTTACAAATATTTACAATATTTCATAAATTTAAATCACAAATTCAATACCGTTCTTCTCTTTATGGTAGAACTGAAGAAAGAGAACATTTATATGAAAAGAAAAAATAAATGTTAATTGTTGTATATTGCAGAAAGTCGATAAATTTAACAACATTTAATCTTTACATTATTCTATAAATTCGATCATTTTAAGTAAACTTCAATGAAATAAAATATTTTATTTGTATTATGTTACAAGCCCACACACAAAAAAATAGTTTAAAATGTTATACTTTTTCTTCAAGTTCATCTATGCATATTACATTTCTGTAAGGATCAGAATTCGAATAGGTGTACCCAATGTATAGTAACATTCAATCAATTGTATCTATTATAATCATGTTTTATTAAAACCACGTGTTTGAAAGTACTCGATAGTATTGTTTTGGAGCACGTAAATAGGTAAAACAGGTAGATTTCTGAATGAAAGATATTTTTCAAGCAACTTGTATTTTGTCTAAAAGAATTAAGACTGTAGAATAATGGTGATATTTTTTTTTAATAATTCTCAAAAGTAATTAAAAATATATTAACTGACGGAAAAAAAATATGTTGAACAAATGAGAATTTATACATTTTTATTTAATCTGCATATATGTTGTTCTGAAACAAGTGATATAATTAAGATTATGTTTTGTGCTGAAGATCTCAAAATCTGCATTTTCGATGTATGTATAAAACAAATCACTTATTTAAAAAGAAAACTTTACTTTTTTAACACGGTCATCATGTGTGTTTTGTAATTTTTATTACTTATGTTTCGTCACTAATTTCGCGCGCTTTCGCACATTATGAATTACAATGACGTTGAGAGCATTGAGTCACTTATGTTGCAAATAAGCTTAATAATATGCTTAAAAATAAAAAAAAATCTAACCCAAATATCATTCTTCAATTTCAGATTGGTTTTATGCTCCGTCATAATATTTTTATAAAGATATCCATACATTTGAAAAGTATCTTAGATGTAAATTAGAATCATTCTTATTTACATTTTAACTTTTATTTATTTTAGCATTGAATTTACTGACAAAATTATAAGTGGAAAGCATAAGAGAAAAAAATTTTAATATTTTCAATAATTAAGTATTTATTTTATTAAATGTATATATTTTTTGTACTAAATTTACATATTACGAATAAGTGGCTTCAAAATAATTTAGTTTTCCAGAATATGTATAATGGTTTCAAATCTCTTAGTGCATTATATACACGGGAAAGGAGGAACTCTTGAGATTATTTTAACACGGTGACATAAACACTATAATAAATATTA
The DNA here is from genome assembly GCA_019973975.1 of Trichonephila clavata. Classification (NCBI taxonomy): domain Eukaryota; kingdom Metazoa; phylum Arthropoda; class Arachnida; order Araneae; family Nephilidae; genus Trichonephila; species Trichonephila clavata. Next base: position 58,507 of record BMAO01011646.1, on the reverse strand, counting down.
CACTTTCATTATAATTAAATTAACTGAGATCAAAAGTAGCTCTAAAACTTAAAATGATATATTACGTACGAGTATTTCGAAACTAATCGTATAATGTAAAATACTATTAAAAATTTTTTATATTATTTGTTGACATTTTGCCAATTTATCGAATTTCATGCTTACAATTTGCACTAATTATGTAATCAGAATGTTACAAATGTTTCATTTTCAGGATTTCATACTATCGCGTTGCTTAAATTAATGAAACCGATTTTTAATAAAGCATTGGAAATATTGGTGTATTCAATTATTTAAAAGATGCTTAGTTTGGTTAAGTCAATTAAATACATATTTCAGATAAACAACTGTTATTATATATTAACCATTATAAAATGGTAAACATTAAAAAATTAAGCTAATGTACTATAGTAACTTTGTTATTCTTAACATAAATTATTATATATTACATTAGAATATTATAAAAATATCCATTTAGGAAGCAAAGATTTATTTATTATGCAATTTTGTGCATAGTAAGCATATATTTAAAAAGAATATTCCAGAATGATACTTAAGTTTTATATAACATCGCAAGTCAGTACATTTTATTCAGCTATTAATCGATTCGATCCTAAGTCACCCTCGCAATTTGCAACCCCACGATCAGTATACACAGGAATTTAACTTAAAGTATATAATAAGGTAAATACAGTTTATATTAGCTTAGAGTAATGTTTATTATGTTAAATAGATAATAAGTAATAGCTATTTTATTCCACTATTATTTTTTTTAATATATGTTACTTAATCCAAAAAATTTTAAATATAATTCTTCCAATCTATTCCAAACCAAATGTTTTCAAAGTATTTTAATAAGTAAACATTCAATGATACAGGAAGTGGCATCTGAAGTCAAATTTGCATATTACATCAATCATACTCTACACATCATCATCACCGACTTTTAGCTTTACGGATTAATTCATTGATTACTTATTAACGTTGCAGAACGAAATAACGCGAGGGCAATTTTGAGCCACTACTTTCAAGAAATTGCGGCTAATATTCTCAAGATTATGTCTAAAATCCAGGATAAATGGTATTTTTAAACATCGAAAATAGATTAAGTATTACTTCGACGTTATGATCATTTTGCTTACAATTTGCTTAAAAATAACACATTAAGTAAAAAAGGAGAAAATAATAAATTTTATTTTAATAAAAGATGAATCCTTCTTACAAGTATTTTGGAGAACAGGAACTAAACCAAAAATGCAAATGCCATTTTTCGTCGCTATTTATGGTTGAAAGAAGTAAAAATTAAATTTATATAATGGAACACAGGAAGATTTAAATAACTCAAATTTCATATATCTACTTTTATTGAGTATAGGTTTATATTAACTAAGTTTTACCACGTCTTTTATTTAATTCTATGTAATAAACTGCATTAAATTTTCACACCAATCCACATAAATGTCAAAGATAACAATATAACATTAACTTGAAATCGGAAAACGGGATTAATTCAGAGTAGAAGGAAATTTTATTACATGTTTTATCTTTATTTACTGTATAGTTTAAAATAAAATGTTTGTTACACCAATAGAGAAACCAAATCTTCGTAATAAAATACATCAAATCGTATATTCATCTTAAAAATTTGAACTAAAATTTTTATGCAGTAAAATATTTAAAAAAATATAAGACTTTGGTAAAGATGTTTCTTTTGAGGGATGTCCGGAAATTATGCACTGTTTTGGAAAAAAAAATATTTTTAAAAAGATGTTTTTTTTTTTGAAAGAGCATGTAGAGAACGATTTTTCTACATAATTAACTCCAATGTTCAGGCATTTTTCACATCGGGAGTCCAACTTTTTTTTTCACACTTTTAAGAAAGGTTCATACATTGAACAGTTTTTGAAATCTCTGTAAACTTGTAGAGATACACGGTGAACATTTAATGAGTAATGAAATGGTGAGAAAGTGGGCTCGACAAAATTCAATGATGGGCAATCCAATATTCGTTTCGAAACATGGAGAAAGCGGCCTTCTGTTGTTAGATGGGTTAGGTTCAAAAAACGAATGAGAAAATTCGTGGAAACAGACGACTGACCATAAAAATGTTTTGTAATGAGTTTCCACAAAATTCAAAAACTGTTCACTGGCAATACCATTCTTTAAAGATGATATAGACAACTTGGTTTCTCTACATGAAAAATGATTGAATAATAGTGGTAACTATCTTAAAAAAATACGTTCTTTAACATGATCTTTTATATAAGAATAATTTTTAAAAAAAATTTTGTACGAGTTTTTCCAAAACGTGGTATTTAGTTTCCGGACATCCCTCGTAAATTTCAAAAAATCTTGTAAGTGGAATACACACATGCACATCAATTAAAAGATTTTTAAATTATCTAATTAACTATAATGTTATTTTTTTCTATATTATTACTTTAAACTTTTCACTTTCTATTTAATTACAAAAAAGGCACTATCAGAGACTAAACTGTGATTTTTGAAGCGAAAGCAACGTAAAACAATTTATTACAAACTTCGACATTTTCCAAAAATGATGTGGAGTTTTTTGAAATACAAATGCGATTACTGATTTCAAGGTAAATCTATTTGCAAACATTTTCTTATCTTCGAATCTTTAGATCTTGCAAAGCGATTTGAAAATTTCCATTTGATTAAGATTTCCACATTCTTTCCTGAGATATTCAATGGGAACAAACCTCTAGATACTTTCCAAACCTCAAGATCTCCCAAATCTAAATATGAAGAATTATTCAAGGCTCAAAAGTTTTCATTTATCCATGTAGAAAGAATTGTTCTTTTTTTCAGATGTGCAAAAAAAAAAAAAAAAATCCTGCTAAACTATTTTTCCCGGAACCTTCAGAATGCGCTTGTGTTCACGATTTTAACCTAGCAGAAGTTTCTTTTATTCATACAGGAAAAGAATCCGATTTCGGCATCAAAAAATATTTGTGATTTTCGAAAATCCGCAACAATATAGCGGAAAGAAAGTTTGACATTAGAAAGAAATTGTTTTTTCGTTTCTGTCAGTAAGTTTTTGCTGAATGTCAGAAACTTCTTTAGTAACATAAATTTCGCTTGATTAGTTCCACCCACACATGGTAGGGTTTTGCTATTGTGACGTAATTAGCGAGTGACGTGACGTCATCAATGGAAGGGGAGAAGAAATAAAATGCGGTAAGTTGCCGATGGGAAAAGTTAGAATGTTTCCTTCAGACAACACTATTCAGCGATCTAATCAGGCGAGTGGTAATAAGAAATTTGAGTGTCATGCTTTTATGAGACATATTAATTTATAAACTTTTTTTTACTATAAAACACAAGAAGCTGAATGAAGGCCGTTCTTTTTCTTTAATTTCTTCTTTCCGCGTGACAAATAGCCTTTCTTTAGAGAATGGAGACCAATTTAGGAAAGTATAAGGTTGCTACACTTCTAATATAACTAAATTCGTTCAAAGTCTTCATTTCCTATAATTTATTACAAACATTTGAAACAGTGTCCATAGAGAATAAAACTGATATTTCTTGAAGCAGTGTTTATATCACAAGCTCCGTATTCAGCAATATTTATAGATGGAACATTTTTGCATGAATAATACATATGTATATTTAATCTTACAATATTTCAGCACATTTAAAGAAGTGGACATATAACTTAATACATATTTTATTAGTATAAAAGAAAGGTAATTCTAAAAAGGAAGGATATTTTCCAATTTAGAAATAAAATTGTATTGTTTAGAATTACAAGTTTCAATTGTCCGGAAAGCATGATAATGAATTTTGAGAACTCGTTCTTGTGCTTCATTTACACAATTAAAATATTTCATTCATTATTTCTTTGTGGCTTAAAAGACTTTTTAAACAATCGAAATTTAAAATACACTGCATCTAACCAGTTTTTTCTGTGTCATTGTAAAGTAAAATAAATAATTTTAAATCGCTGTTGTAAATTTCTAAAGCATTCCTGGATCCATATTTAGATATTTTTTCAGTTACAATTTCGTAAATTAGAAAGTTTGTGGTATATCAATGTCAAAAGTGATATTTTGACCACTTAATAAATGCTCAGTAGTTCAAGCTCGATTTTTATTTTTTTTTTAATTCCAGTCATCCACACTTAGGTTAAAGTGTCCATCCAAGGAAGCTGCATATCTTAGGCAAGAACTCTACTTCTTCATATCTTGGTTAGAAACGCCACATGATCAAAAATCATGTCTGCTTACGAACATAAAGCGTTACACAAATACATAAAAAAAATAATGTGTGTCGAGAATAAAAAGTAATATATTTCATCTATTGAAAAGATTAAAAAAAAACATTTAAAATTAATCTAAAATATCCTACAACTATTTAGATATGTGTATTTGATTACACATTTAAAAATTTAAATTTTAATTTTAGATATGTGAATTACTTTAAGAGCTATGTTTATATTTCTTAGAAACCAAATATCGTTAATTATAGCTCAAAAATGATACATGTATATAAATAAACAGAAAACCATAAAGATAAATCAAGAGTAAGTGTCATGTTTGATATTATGAACCCACTATATAATTTTCAAATGTAAAAATATATATTAGACATTTATAGAAAAAAAAACCAAGAACATGTACAGTTTCATAAGATGATTACTCAGTTTTATCTTTTTCATTATTCTCATCCAATTTATCTATTGTTTGATGAGGGACACAAGAAAATAAAACATTTTCACACAGATTATTGAGACTTAGCTCCGAAATTTTTTTCTGTCCCTGAAATCAATACAGAGAGAAAACATTTTGTTCAGTTTCTCAACTAAAAAGAAAGGAAACAAATGAATGTTAGTCTTCGTGCTTAATCAATGGACTCTATCTGGTAATGAGACTTTAAAAATAGGGATAACTAGTGCAGTTTTTTTTTAAATATAGCACAAACTATATGTTATTGAAAATAGATAACGTAAATACTTTCTAATCATACACCGGTGTTTATGAAAATTACTACACTATGAAAGAAACATCTGGAAAAAGGAATTACATTCCATATTTTGCTTTTCGTGATTTAAATCAAACGATGAAACGTACAGATGAATTAAACTAAATATTATGCCTAAAATAAATGTTTTTTGCAACCGCAATGTAGTGAGGATAATCCATTCATAGTGTGTGGTCAAAATGATGCAGATTATATTTGTTATGGCAACAACTTTCCGAGGACCAATTGTTTTCAAAATTCAGCAATATTTTCTTCACAATGAGCAGAGCGAATAAAATGCCGATATAAATTATCCGTGACATGCTGAATGGAGAACATATGCAAGAAACATCATTTTCATGGAGTACAATACACTGTGCTCTGAAAAAAAAACTTTTATATTCCGAAAAATATATCGACGTGAATTGTCGTACTGAAATACAGCTCTAGGAATGCATTACAGTAAGTGTTGCATCTCGGTATTCAAAACTTCCTTCACCCAGATACCCGTTTTTTCGGGACTACACAGTTTGAAAAAAAGGAGGCATAATTATATATGATATTTAATAGCACTCCAGGGCATGATATCCAGTATTTAACATTTTGGAAGAAAGTCTCCAGTCTTGTAGCTCATGACGAGTACGTGTCCACTTTTGTTCAGATTTTAGTAGAATTCGCTTGAGTAGACATCTTGTGTGTGTGTGGTAAATGCCCTTAATATCATTAGCTGTTTTGGTGACCTCAGAACAGCTGGAAGGAGTCGGTGGTTGATTTCCAAAATAATCATGTGCAAGATGATACTTTGCACGTAACCCAAGGTGCAACATACATCAGTTACACGACGTGGTAAGCTATAATACGCTTGTAGACCTTTAATGTTGCAAATGTCTAAATGTGTAAACATTGTGCTTTCCATGATGTGGATGCTGTTCGGTCCCCCTTCCCCTTGTGAATTAGGTGTCAAACATCCCTATCAGTGCATATTGCGGAGCCCAATGACGGGATTTAAATTTGTCCGGTTCCACATCGTCCATTTTTTTCACATATGCATTATATTATGTCATTATATGTGAATGGCGATTTTATTATCTGAAAATTCATCGTTCCTGATCACAATTATGTTGTCCCGTTCGAATTTCTTTAATTTTTCGTATGCCTATCTGTATTTCTGAAGAGACATATTGACATCTAAACAATAATTTACACTAGTCAAATGAAAACACACAAATATAAAAGTACCTTTTAAATGCTAATTGGCTCACTTGGAAAAATTTTAAGGGACAGTATGATCATGATGAGTTTGTAATTCTATTAATTTTTATATCTGCACCAATTTTGCTTGCTCTTTGAGTTTCATTTAACTTGCAGGGCTAGTGTTTTTATTTTTCATGTTCGCTCAATGGTTTTCTTACGCTTTGATTTTCAATACAGCAACAACATCATAATATTCATCAACTTTTATCTAAAATTTTTAAAGAAAAACCTATGTTGTATTTAAAGATTTAACCTCAAGGTAATTGGGAAAAATGCCCTTTTAAAAATAAGCTTTAAATATGGAGAGCCTAACACAATAGTAAACTTATTTAAAACCATGAAATTGAAAACACAGTAAGAATGTAATTAACATTAAAACTGTTGTAAGTGTTATGCATATAAAGGGATTAAAAAAAAGAGATAGCAAATCTACATTTAAAAAATACAGATCTTTGGAATTAATGCGCAAGTCAGAATCTTGAAAATAGAACATTTAGCTATTGAACCAATTTACAGAAACCAAAAGTAATATAATCTTATGGTTAAGGAAAAATAATTTTGGACCAGGAAACGAAATATATTCCCCTTCCAAGGAAAAATACTCCCAGTAGAAAATGTGGGCATTAAAAAAATTAATTTACTTGAATGTAGTATTTAATATGAGCATATAAATAATCTATCGGAATTCGGAATAATTAGACATAAATGCCACACGTAAACTACAATAAAAATTTAATGAACGAATTACACACACACACACACATATATACATATATATATATATATATATATATATATATATATATAAATAGATAGATAGATAGATAGATAGATAGATAGATAGATAGATAGATAGGTGGATAGATAGACAAATAGGTGGATAGATATATACAGTGGTGGCCAAAATTGTTATGTTTTTCAAGTTTGTATGCTTATAGAAAATGTTACGTTGCACAAAATGCAAAGTATTTTATATCATTTTAAAGGCAACTCGATGCTAAATTTAATACAAAAAAAATTTAATGTTTGCATTACAAAAAAGATTACGTGGCAATAACTATCGATATGCATTAGATACTGGTGATAGCAGAGTGTTATCAGTGATTAGTGGGATTGTTTTTATTTTTTATTACAGCTTCAAATTGATGTTTCATTGAGCTGAAAATAGAGATTTAAGCTCTTCATTCGTTATTAAATGATGCCAGAAAGCAATTATATCCTCAATAAGTTCCTTTTTATTTCATGGGTCGCCTCATTTGGGCAAGAGTTTTCAAACGGTACCACAAGTCTTCGATAGTATTGAGTTCATGACTGTTTCCTGGCCAGAACAACAACTGAATGATCTCTGAACGGTACCAATCTTTCTATTACTTTACAGTGTAGTAAGGAGCAGAATCTTACTGAAAAATAAATGAAGTATAGTTGGTAAATAGATCACCGATGGAAGGTAGAAGTTTGGGTTCTAGAATGGTGTCAATGTATTTTCTGACATTCAGTGTCCCATCGATGATATGAAGACGACTAAAACCATCTGCTGATATAAATGACCGAATCATAAAACTATGTGGGTACTTCACAGTTCCCTAGATGCAGTCAGGAAGTAGTATTTCTCCCATTCTACGTCTTACATATTTTCTGCCATCACTACTGAATAACGATATCTTAGTTTCATCCTTCCATATAACTAGTGAACATTAATCATTTGTCCAATTAATGTGTTTCTTTGCCCACTGTAATCTTTTTTAGCGCTACTGTTAATTTAGATAAGTAAATTTTTCATGGAATTTCTACCTCTCAGTCGAAAACATTTGTTAATCTACTCCTGATAGTTTTTTGAACTGACAGAAACATCAGCATTATTCAAATCACTCCTGAGGCCATTTTTGACATTCTTCTACATTGGAGACATAGTAATTTTGTTTTTCTGTCATTAACAGATGAGGTGCACCTTTTTCGGCCTTTTCCTCTTTTATTTTTTATTAAATTTGTCTCCTGACATCTTAAATAAAACTTTCCGTCTCCAGATGTAGCCCCCTAACATGCATTTTTAACATAGAAATACCACTTTCTCGTAAAACATCTATTTTTATGTATCCTATCTACTCTTTTATTTGTTGCAATTGCTTCTTGACTAAGTATCAATGTTGTCGTGGCCAAGAAACAGTCCTGATCTCAATCCTATCGAAAACTTGTGGCACCGTTTGGAAACTCTTGCCCAAATGAGGTACCCATGGAATAAAAAGGAACTAATTGAGGATATAATTGCTTCCTGGCATCATGTAATAACCTAGGAAGGGCTTAAAACTATTTTCAGCTCAATGAAACATGTAATAAAAAATCTCACTAATCACTGCTATCACCAGTATCTAATGTATATCGATAGTTATTGCCACATAACTTCTTTTGCATTGCAAACATTAACTTTTTATTAATGAATTTTTTCAGAATCGCATTTTCTTTAAAATGATGTAAAATACTTTACATTTTATGCAACGTAACATTTTCCATAAGCATACAAACTAGAAAAACGTAACAATTTAAAAAAGGGTCCCCGATTTTGACCACCACTCTATATAATTCGTCCTAAGTCCGAAATTGCTTTTCGACTCGCTAGGTTATTTTTTGTACTTCCTTTTTATAATTTTTTATTTCCATGCTTTTCTTTTTTATTATATTATTTCTTGTTATGTTCTTTGTGTTCTACTTTTTGTTTTTGATATATTTTTTATAAATTTCTTCCATATATATATATATATATACATTACGAAAATAAACAAAAATAGTTATATACCTAAGATAACTATAGTCATGATAGAATAGATTTAGCCACATAAATACTAGAGCAAATATATATATATATATACACTGCTGGCCCCCGTAAATCCAACACCCTGAAGTAAACACGCAAATAACATGAAAATTACAACATACATTAGTGGAGGTGAAATATGCAAACGGTTAGAATTTCAGCGCAGACACACATCACGCACGCCTGTGGTGCCCCTTCAAAGCGACGATTGGAGATTTCGTCGATTTCAAGTTCAGCAGTTCTGTTTTTCTTCTGTTTTTTTCAAAAAGCGATCAGTTATGTCTGGTAGAAAATAGCAATCAGCTTTTGATCAAATATCCGAGTTCGACAGAGGAAAGTTAGTGGCCAACCCATATTGTGGATTATCTTTCAGGGAAATCGGTAGTCGTGTTGGACGAAACCAAACAACTGAAATGCGAATATGCGATCATTGGATGCAGGAGGGTACGACGGACCGACGTGGACGATCGCATCCACCTCAGAGCACCACTTCACGAGAGGACAGGCAAATTGTGCGCATGGCAGTGACGGATCACTCAGTCACATCACAAACTATAGCACATCATGTTGAGTCTGTAACGCATCATTCAGTGTCTCCGCGTACCATTCGACGCCGTTTACAGCAGAGTGGCCTGTCCGTAAGACGTCCATTGCTTTGTCTACACTTGACGTAGAACCCAGACGTCTCCGGCACCAATGTTGCGATGAAAGAAGGATGTGGAGGGCAGAATGGAATGAAGTTGTCTTTACTGACGAGTCACGCATCTGTCTGCAACACCACGATGGTCGGATTCGAGTCTGGAGACACCTTGGAGAGAGGATGCTGAACAGCTGTGTTATGCACCGCCACACTGGTCCTGCACCGGGTATTATGGTATGGGGTGGTATTGGATATCACTCTCGCACTCCTCTAGTACGCATTGCTGGTACTTTCAACATATTTCAACAGGATAATGCGTGACCACACGTGGCACGCATTGTCCAAAGGTTCTTCGTCAATCACCAGATTGAATTGCTTCCCTGTCCGGCTCGCTCTCCGGATTGTTCACCGATAGAAAACATGTGGTCCATGGTTGCTCAACGATTGACCCAGATTACACCCCAGCTGCCACACCAGATCAACTTTGGCAACATGTGGAAGCTGCTTGGTCTGCTGTACCCCAAGAACACATCCAAAGTTTCCTTGAATCAATGCCGAGGCGTGTGGCAGCGGTGATCTCCAACAATGGTGGCTACTCTGGCTACTGATTCTGGCAGGAACCACACTTCACAGAAGTCTATAAATTTAATCATTTGATACTTGGTCAACATATTATCCACAAAATTAATTTTGTAGTGCTATCTTTTGTCTTTCTTGGTGTTGCAATTACGGTGGCCAGCAGTGTATATACTAGTTAGAAAATAGAAGAAATCGAATTCAATCTGGAGTTGTTTAAGTATTTGATCATAATCTCTCTAGACTCCTCCTCAGTGATTAAAAAGCAGAATTACAAAGTCTCATATACGTGAGTTCTCAATATGTATTATTTTTTGCTCATTATATTTCTCTTATCTAAGCTAACAACTTTGTTCTATCTAACACTTTGTTTTTCCTCTTGACTACGTAGTAAACACGTTAAGAAAAGATACTGTAATAAAACAAACAAATTTCAATTTCTGTAATTTAAACAAATTTCCTGTATAAAAGGAAATTTGTTTAAATTCCTTCTTATTTGTATAAACTTCTGAAAATTAATTGATTCAACTGGAAAAAGTAGAATTTTTCGAATAGAATAAAATTATATAAAATCATATAAAAAATATCTAAAGAAAAAAAGGGCTTCTTCCAGAAGAAAAGTTACCAAACACACCCTACAGTTACAAAAGAACCTTTATCCTTAGGAAGCATTACAGACTGTAACAAAGTGTCGGAGAAATGGAAAGACCAGCATCATATCCAAACGCCTTACGACGGCCATAAGAAACAGAAGAAATTTTAGGACAGCAATATCCATAAAGTTGGCAATAATAAGGCCTAAGGGTCTCGTGGAAATTGAAGCCCTTTCCTGTCCTTTTACTGGAATTCGTCATACGTAAATTGCTTATGAAGTTTTGGAGAAAGTAATAAATGTATGTGTGTGTAATTTTCAGAACTTAGAATTGAATTCATATGTTGCAGAGATTCTTTTCATTGAAATATTTTGATTTATATTAATTAATAATTATTTTTAATTACCGTATGTTTTATCTGTAGGCTTAGTAATTTTTTCCCATTAAATTTCTGACATTAATATGTTTATATTTATTATCCTTAAAGGGTAGCATTTAGTATTTCAGACGGGAAAAGACTATATAATAGTATTAATAATTAATGCATTAAAATTTCTTTTAATCATGTCTCTGAACAAAACATTTTACATTTAATTCCTTTGCACAAATTTTAATATTACTCCCCTTAAACGAGACTAATCTATTTGAGCAAAATTTCTTCTCTAATGTCATGTTTCTCTTAGTTTCCTGCCATCAAATATTTCTAGCATACTGATGATATATTCTTTTAAAAATTTTAACCTATAAAAATATCATAAATGAACATTGAAAACAATTGCTTCTTTAAAACGTAGAAATTCATTTTGATATGATTTTTGTGCTTTTTTTCTATTGATTTTATACATAAAATAATTTCTGTCTATTAATTCCACACTTTAGAAAATAAAATACTCATTACAATAATTGTTCAGCTTTTCATGTATGTCAAAATATTTTGTATTAAATAAATTAAATATTAACACAATTATTCTTAGCTTCAGTATTTCTGTATGTGATTACTGTAACAAAATGAAGAAGGACTAATACCTATACAAAACAGAGCTTTATTTAACTATAGAAGTAACTAACACAAACATTCAGGCATCGGGGCAAAAATTCGTCCTTACTGGATAGTGGATTCTGTGAAGTTGCTGAGTAGCGCACAATGCGTCAACCAATTCATATTACCTCTTCTTACAACGACGGAGACACCAAATAAGTTGCATTAAGTTCTTCAATTAAAATATATGAAACATATGCAATGCATAAAATTATATTACGAGTGATTAACATCAGTGGTTTTTATATTATTTTATCATTACGTTTAACAATTTTTCACAAAAATAAGCTTTTACAACATTTTGTAATGTTTTAAAATAACAAGTATCTGAAATGGAAACATATATAATAAAGCGATTACAAACTCAAATTTAAAATTCATACACTTAAAACAAATTAGGCATTAGAGTAATCGATCTTTTGAAAATGTTTTCTTTTTAGCCCTTAACGTAACAACTTTTACAATTGCATTCTTACCTGGATGTAATTTAGTCATTCAGGCTAATTTACATTTTAAATTCCAAGGACTTTCAATAGGTTTAATTAGTACAAAATCTCCGTTCTTGAAGTTTACTGCACTCTGATACCATTTGGGTATTTGTTGTAATCTATTCAAATATTCTAAGAATCATCTTTTCCAAAAGGCTTGGATAAAAGTTTCTACTAATTGCTAAAGATTTAATCTATTTAAAAATGTTTGATGAAATCTAGATCAGGTATATCGAGCATAGATAGTCCAATTACGAAATAAGCTAGACTTCAATATCATTTAACCATTCGAAAGAGGCAGGACATGAGTTTTGAAGGTTCAGATGGTGAATAAACTCTCAAAACACTCAAAAAGAATTAATAATTATGCCTAACTTATGAACACATTATGCATTATCCTATACGAAGATTTTTTTAAGGATTTAATTCCTACTTCTCAAATACCTTCAAAGAAAGAGTGAGAAAAGGAATATTGGGTTAAAAAAACATTTAACAGCTTCTTTGGAAACATCAATTTGAATGTCCTCTTTACGATAAAATAATGATTTAAGTGCGTTTTAGCTCATTATATTCACAAAATGTGTTCTATTGACCACTATATAATTAAATTAGACGTCACCTTCGTGCTATGATACTCTGAAAGCTTTCATAAGAATTTTGTTTGTCAAGACATAAACAATTTCAAGCAAAATGGCTTTCAGCGTAAAACAAATAAGGCAAGTGTGCAATATATATATACATATATATAACGCTCTGACATCTTTCAAGCAAGGGTTTTATTTTGAATCTGCCCAAGAAATATAGATCGATATGACTGAAGACATTTTAAGAAGTTATCCTTTCTGATAGTAGGCATGCCATTAAACTCTGCGAATCACGAACACTTCTGGGCTAAAATGTTTCTTACAATATTTTTAATATTTTACACAAATGGTATTTAGAAATGCCTTCAATATTTGCCAAAATTGTTCCTGTTCCTCTCAGATTTTCAGTATGGAAGTGATAAACAGGAACATAAGTTATGCTTAGGAGTGGATTATCCTTGGATGTTTTTCTCAGTCGTGGGTAAATTTGTGTTCTCTGATCAGAATCCGCAGCAATCTGAAAACAAAATCAAATTTAGTAACTTGCTAGAGTTCAGTAGAGTTGTTCTTTTGCTTAAATGTTGAATTTTTGTTGCATAAAATGTTTTAAGGATGTATTTATTATGTACAGTAAATCCTGACAGTCCATTGCTTGAAAAGTATTTAGTACTATGTTGTGACGGACGTTTTGCATCGTCTATAAACAGCTTACACCAGACAATCTGCGTCTATTATTTAATCTTTTCAAAAGTGAATTATAATTTTGCAGGATAATCGTTGTGTGTAATTTTGCTGAACAAGTGATATTCTTCATTTTGAACATTTTGGCTTCTAGGCATCATATATTTACAGAAGATGTATCTCTTCCGTAAATATTTGCGTAATGCTATTCGCACAGTTTTTATTCTCTTATCGTACTCGATCCATTTACATCTTAAATATTTTCAAATCCGAAAGCCGCTTAATGTAACCTAAATCAATTAATTTGATGCTAATTCACAATATAATATTTGGAATTATTATTATCACGGTAATTGAAACCTCTAGCAATACAGCTGAAATATGTATTTTGCAACATTAGATTTCCTTCCATTAATGTTAACTTAGTCAGATTTCAAAATATCATTGAATAATTGATTATCAATCGACTTATTTATCTTATTATGCAAGTTAAATATTTTACTTCTCAAATTAATAGAATTCAGACACACGCACACTTTTTATTCCCAGTATATTTAGTTTATTTGATGATATTTTGTAATTCTGGGGAAAATTAAGCAACTCATCATTTTTCCAAACTGTCAATTTTCATTTGAAATGACGATAAAAACATTGTATTAATTCTGTGGAACACACCTCTTATATCAGATATCAACATGTTTACTCTGTCAAACTTTAATCTCAGAGCCGATGCTGAATCATGGGAAATCATATTACACTACGAGCCAGTATCCAAACAGAAACTGATTGGATAAATTTTTTTCTTCAGTTTTCAGAATCAACAATAATAGACCTGGATAACACGCTGATAATTTTCCCATTTTTAAATACTTACAGCCAATAAATCATTCACAGGAATTTTGAGAATTATTTTCATCTTGTTTAAATTTTCTAGGCACAAATGAATTTAGATTAAGATTTAAAGTAGAAACTATCTATTGCAATGTTATGTAGGATAGCATTTTGCCACTTTATAATAATGGCATAAGATTTGAGCAGATAATGAAACTTGCATTAATTTTATATTGGGTTAATTTATTAAATGAATTTAAACATTATAAATTTTGTATTTTCCCCTACATAAAATCTTTCTCTGGCATACATGGTCATAAAATTTTAGATTTAGGCAAGATATACTGCCATTTACGACTGGGAAAATAACTGATTGAGATTTAAAAAAAAACAAATATTATTTTAATTTGGGTGGAAATGCATTAAGGCATTTTTCATTAAAGTCCTCTTGTCTTGCACCCATGGATGAGATATTAAAAATGCACCAAGATGGCTGATTTTCAACTTTGAAAATCGTTGCTAAAAGAAAAAAGTTGGTTTAACATCTAGGAAACAACGATGGAAGTTTCGCTGATGAAAGCAACAACCCACGTAGAAGCTGAATTTTACAAAAAATACGATGAAAATAATCAAAAGGGGAAAAAAAATTACTGACCTTAATAAGGACAACACAAATTTTCCTTTTTCTGAGAACTTCAATTCAATTTTAAAAATAAAGAAGTGTAAAATTTTTCTTTGGTTCTACAATTGTGACACTTGAGAAAAATTATTCATTTTTTTCTCTTCCTTTCGGACAACTGCTGTCTAACACGAAGTAAAAAGTGCGCTGGGAGTTTTTCTGTTATGACACCATAAAACATTTTATTCAGAGATACACAATGGCTTCACGTTTTCTCCTCCTTTCTGACGATAATCTAAAATGAACTAATTATTAGTGTTTCAGTTATTATTAGTGTTACACTAATTATATTATTAGTATTACAATTCAAAAATTGACCGACAATTCAAATATTTTTTCTTTGCCTAAATTAATTTTTATATATTTTATTTTTATAATTTCAAAAAATGTAAACGTTTTAAGTTAAATAAATCCAGAGTTAAGATATTTTATATGATCGTTTTTATTAGCATCCCAATAGCAAATAAAAACTCTAAGCTGACTTATCTCAAAAGGAAAAACTTGTATATCTTCATTTAAAATGTTAAGACATTTTCAATAGTGCCAAACAATTTGATGCTTTTTATACCTTTTGCTCTTAGTATACGTAAAAGTTACTACGCATATTTAAATCAAAGCAATATTTTTTAGAAGTGATGAGTTTTGAATTTACACATTTGTACAGGAATTTTGAATAATCATTCATAAAAAAGCAATTTGCAAATATCAGTCAAATTAGCAAAAAACCCATACCATCTAGTTGGACGTACTTGTAAATGAAGTTTCATGCGTGTACGCTACTTATTGTATGAGGAGTAGCATTTAAAATTCATATATAATATCATATACTACGAAAGAATTTTAAAATAAATCCATGATTAAGGAAGTAAATGCAGAAAAAAATCTAATAAAAGGTCAGAAATTCGAAATTTATATAATTTTGCTCTCTCTCTCTTAACAATTGAAATAAGCTTGATTTTCGTATACACCCTGCAGAATAGAAATTATTACTATTTTTTTTTGGAAATTATGTCTATGGAATATTGTGCACAAGATACATATTTACGTTAGTACAATCAATTATTTCCATTGTACACAATTATATTTTGGAATACTTTCTTTAATCAACACCACAAACACCTTTCATTTCAAACCGGCTACATCTTAATGTATTACTCGTCATGTTTTGTAATTATTGTTTTCTTTTCTTTTTTTTTAAGTCAAGGATAACACCATTTGGCATCAAAAGATTTCAGTACCAAAAAAAAGTCCTTTCTTCTCAAAGTAACGATAATGAGCTATGTGGTCGGTAATTTGACGAGAGGGAAAAATAACTTCAAGTCATTACACTTAAACAATTTAGGCAACACTTTTAATGGAGTTGCTTAATCCTAACGTAGATTCCCAAGCTATTAATTAATTAGACACCATTAAGTGGGGAATGATTAATAAAGGATTTATTTGCTCAGTTAACTAGCAAGAGGCGGTTCTGCTCCCTCTATTTTCAGCATTAAGTGAAACTCTATCTATTTATTTTGAACGTAATGTAATTAAAGACGTCTCTTGCGATGGAAAATAAAAATATTAAGCAATCCATTTCTTAATGAAAACAAGGAAAATGTGCCACACATTTATCTCAACTACGTAACAAATAGAAAATTTTAAAAAAATTGCAAGTTAAAAATGATAAAACATTTTAGAGTTATTCATGAAAATTAAGATTTTTTTAATACGTGTTTGTATCAAGCTAATTAGTTGAAAAAAAGTTCACAATTTTATACAACTGATAAGATGTGGCCGGTTTCTCCCCATATTTTAATTTTATTTATTTCAAAAATTTATATATTGCATTAATGAAATTTAAATTTTAGTACACAAATATAAATTTTATGTGCGGGTTTTTTGCAACAAGCTATTTAGTTGTACTATTTAAAACAGAATGTAATAAAATAAAACAATGTAGGGAAAAGAAAAAAATGGGTTTGAAGAATTCTAACTGTAAAAAGTTGAATTATTTTTATTCATAAATAATTGAAAGCTCATTCAAGAAAGTAAATATTGCAGAAAAACGTACATTGCTTCTTGTAGCCAAACAATAAAATTCCAGTAGAAAGTTAGTAAATTTAATACAGTAAATTTTATACAGAAATGAAGACATTTTTTTACCAAAGTAATAATTCGTGCAGATACATTTTTATATCTGAACTTTAAAACTGTTTTATTTTTTTTCGTATTATTTAATAAAAAAAACAGAATAATAAAAATTTGATACAAAAAATAACCAAGGTTTTTTTTTGTTACAATGTTTATGAATAAATGTTCATTTATAACTATTATAATCAATATCCAATCTATATAAAAAATAAAGTTTTAGATATAATACTATATAAGACACACATACAAACACACACACACACACACATATATATATATATTGATGTAAACAATTCTAGGGACAAATAGTTTTTATCAATAAAAAGAGATACTAACAAAGCAAATAAAACCAAATTCGGCCAAAATTTCAACCGATGGGACTAAGTTCAGAGACTTCGCAGGCTTCTCCAATCTTTAAATACTCCCTATAATTGGAGGTATTCTTCCACCAACTGAGTCTTGTGTGGGCGTGTGTTATCCATAAAAATGAAATTTGGTCCGTACGTTGCACTGAAATGTCTGACATAGGGTGCATGGATCTCGTCCTTGTATCTCTGACTTATCATAGAGGATCTTATGAACACATGAGAGTCTGAATTTATATATGTCATAATGCCTGTCCAGACCGTCAAGCCACCTCGATCATAGTGGTCATATGGTCTACGATCAGGCCACCTCGACCATGGCCGATAACGATACACGATACTCTCCAGATGAGAATAAGTCTCCAGTCACTGTCTAGACTGAATAGCGACTCATCAGTCAAAAGTTTCCGCCTCCAATCAATCTCTGTCCAAGACAGGTGTTTTCGGTAACAAGTTACATAACCTTTTTTGTGGTTAATCTTCAAAAGCGTGCAGACTACACGGCGCCTGGCATACAGGCTACTTTCATTAAGTCGGTAGTCAACTGTTATTCGTGAAATGGATGTTCATTTTGCATTATACATGTAGTGAGATAGTTGTGTCGCTGTCACGGACCTACCCCTTTTAGCTAGAAGTCTCAAATAATGGTCCTGATCTGGTGTTGTTGTCTCTTTGTGATCTTGGTCAGATCGGCGGATCAATGTTTCTGTCTCTATGAACCATTTCCACAAAGTGCACACCACATTTTTGAAACCCCGAGGTCCCCGCAGCAGGTAACATTTGATTGGCACGCCTCGAGTCTTCCAACTATCTACCATCTTGTGGCATCCACTAGACGATGATGAATAGCAATAGTACCAAAGGGTAAGCAAATAAATTAAGATAAATTTATACCCCCTATACTGACAATTTTAAATAGAACATTTTCATGTACCTATTTCTAAGAAAGTATTAAATGTACATAATTCAAATTTTGGCAACTGAATGGACATTTATACTTATACTAAAGTGATATTATTTTCAAATATATGTTATTGTTTTTTCAAATACAAGTTTATTTTGAGCATCGCCATTAATTTTTTGAAAATGATTATTTTTTGTTATCTGGTCTCAAGTCTAATATTTTGTTATTATCTCAAAAGGTCTCACTTCAGTACATATAATTACATATCAGCAATATGCAGAAAAAATTGCAGGTGCCTTCATACTGTAGATTCTGAGAAAAGGTACAAACCGTTTTAAAAACATCATTTTCAGAAAGTTGTCATTTTAGTATAAAATGTAACTTCCTCACAACAATTATGAATTGCAACCTATATTTGCCCTATTTTTTAAAACATTAGCATAATTTCATTTTTAAGGAATTTTTCTTTTCTTTTTTACGTAGGTTGTCCTTAAAATGCATATATAGCTTTTTTCAGTTTTTACATAACGATATATTTTACAGAAATTATATCATTTTTCTCAAAGTCTGTGTCAACATTTGAAGAATTTTCAACGTGGATGCATTGCTCTCATCAAAATTGATCATAAAATATCATAAATACCTTGTAAAAGTATATCAATATGCAAAAGTAATAATTTGGGAATATGAATTATACGACATTTTAAAAGGTTTCATCATGACTTAGTATGTTCCCATGCTAACAATTTTCTAAAGTATCAGAATTCAAAAGTTTTTCTATATATTGGAAAAGTTGATTTCTTAACCAACCAAAAGAAGACTGCTTTTTTGCTTTTAAATATGAAATTTATTATTTTTTTACGTATGTAACAACAGCTTCTTGCAACGAAAATTGACATCACATTTGATAAAATTTATATACCTTTTTCTCAGAAACTATTAGGCAAAAAGATTCAAGATATTATCTGTATATTAAACAAACATCTATCTTTACACTTAAGTGAAATTTTAACAATAAATTGTTCAGTTTTTCTCGTTAAAAAGGTAAGATTTGTAGAAAATAATTACGAATTTAATAAAAATTGTAATTTTTTTGTATCGACATCTATTTTCTAGCTAAATAGTTTAGAAATATTTCAAAAATTTCACTTCAGTATACAAAAGTATATATCCATGCTTGCAATAAATTTAGGTAATATAACACAAACAACTTTAAAAATAAAGTTTTTAAAAAACAGTGATTTTTATAATAAATCTTATATTGTCAAAACAATTCTGTATTACTTATTATATAATCCTTGTTTTTATCTTATTATGCTAAGGTAATCAACACATATTATCTTATCGATCCACTATATTAGGGGTACTCAACCTTTTTTATCTACCGACCTGCATACATATTAGCTATTTCACGCGGGCCGTAACATTACAATTAATGGAGGGGGTGGTTTGAGAAATGCTTTAAGACCAAGATAACATAGAAAATTTAAAATGTGGACATTGATTAAACTATTAAAATTCCTATTTTTCTTTTTTTTAAATCTTATATTTCATATTTTTTTAATTTTATCACTAAATTTTTCTAAATTGGAAGCATTTAAAAATCACTCTTTCACAATTCCTGCATCAGTATAACGAATTTCATAGGGTGCCGCTGTGTCATTACCACTGACAAAACACGTTTTTGCTGTTGTAAAGATTATTCAAGAAAACCTATTTATCTCATCTTGAAAGAGATCTTCCAGGAAAAAGGTCATTGAATGATTCCTGTTTATTGGTATTTTTTTAAATACAACACTTTCGTAACAAATCAAACAATTACTGAACTATTCTTGTTTATCACTACAAAAGAGTCAATTTCCCAAGCGTCTTGGAACAAATTATTTTCTTCGAATATTTTTTGCTTGCAAGATATGAAATATAGTTAAAAATTAGTTCCACTCATAGAATGGTCACTGCTTTACTGTTGCCTACTATAACTAATCAATATATATATATATATCAATTCGCACCCATACGACATCCAGAGCAAAAAGCAAACTTGATATGTTTAATTTTTAACAAAGAATTTCCCACCAAATCATCATAAATAAAGGAATTTCTCAAAGCAATGGACCATGACCGGGCCAATTAAAAAGCTGTGGGGGGCGCAGGTTGAGTATCGCTGCACTGGATGATATGGAATTCTTTTTATAACTACTTTGCAGCATATCTGTGCTTATGTTATATATATTATGCAAAATATTCCCAGCATCTATTCTGGTCAAAATGCAACATTCAGAGACATGTAAATTTGTTTCTTCAATGAACCATCTACAAGCAACTATAAAATTTTTAATTTTGCAAATAGATATACCTACAAAAAATACCTTTTTATCCTTTTTCTTACATAACAATTTCTTTCACCTTTACATCTTGAAATAATAAGTAATAAAACTAAATTTTACTCAAAATCAGTAATGATTAGAACTAAATTTCAAATCAGTCCAAGCACAAAGTGCAAACTTAACTCCAAAAGTATCCAACCAAATCTAACAGTTAAACTTGGAGTTATTAAGCAGTTATCTGAAATAAATTGCATATCAATAAATAAAATAGGTAAAAAAGTGCAACCACTCCTCAATTTTAAAAGGATAACATTGACAATTTTATCTGAATAAAGAGGTCGTGGAACGTCAACTGAATGTTTATTAAAGTCATTTGAACATACTTTAAAATCATAAAATGGCAAATATGTTTTATCCCTGAATAGTCTCCAATTCATGAACATGAATTGGAGACTTTAGAAATGTTCAAAACTCAAAATCTGTTTTTGGGAGACTACTGATTTCTCTTAAAAAACAAGGATTGGGCTAATGTACGATGTTCTAAAGTGTTCTTAGCTGGAAGCTTCAGAGAGCCACTAAGACACTTCTACATAAATGCGATCACAGCGTCACTGCATTTAGACACCACAAACACCTGCATTGCAGAGGTATCCTTGAAGAGCTTAGCCATTATCTGATAACTCATTTTCGTATATATATATAAATTTTTCAAAAACTATATAACTTTCTGAAATATAATCTTATTTTTAGCTAATTAAAATTTTTTCAAAGATTACGTGTTATTTATACAAGTTCTATTTGCAGCTAAGAGGTTTTTAAAATAATTTAAGAAAGCGTTTTAGGAAAATGGAGGTTCAATCTAATAAGTATTTTTATAATAATTTAATAATGATAGGTTAAATTTAATAATTATTTTAATGAATAAATTCTAGTTTATCAATGTAACTAAATTTGTATTAGAGTTGCAATTTAAAAATTTGAGAACTCAAAAATATTCCTAATATTTCAAATTTGTAATTCAAGTTAATTACATATTCAAATGTAATAGTTATTGGAAGTCTTTTAACGTTAGGGTTAACTATTACTCCTGTTTACAATGGGTAACATTAACCCTCCAGACTTCGCCTGAAAACGTCATTTTATAATTAAACTGCGCACTCGCGATTAATTTTTCAGTGACAATGTAACTGTTTAAGTAATTAATTTAGATAAGGTTTATGTAAAAGTTATTACCGATGCAAGTAATAATTTTAATTGAATTGATTACAAAATTTTATTATTGATACTTGATATTAATTGTTAGAATCGTCTGTTGTCGTTATTAAAAACTTATATTGCTGTATTATACAGGCAAGACTATTGTTAATCTTCATGTTTTATTGCTAAAATATTATAATTACTCAGTTAATTGTGATTTTTTTTTTTTTTTTTTTTTTTTTTTTTTTTTTTTTTTTTTTTTTTTTTTTTTTTTTTTTTTTTTTTTTTTTTTTTTTTTTTTCATTGTATATTAGCTGTCAAAAAGTGTTCGTTATTGGATCAATGATATTAACCGGAAGATATTTAATTAATGCTTTCGAGCGAATCTACTTTTCTCTACGTTTATAAAACAAAAAATTTGCATGGGTGATCATATAATTTTTTTTTTCAAAAAATTAAATATTGCATATTAAACACATGCTAAATGTAAAAGAATTATCTGAATTTAACTACACAAAAATTCAAATTGAATCTGAGATATATTTTATAGCATTGAGAATTTTCCTCAATTGGATTAAGACATCTTCAATGTGAAAGTTACTATATATAAAATGTATTCAGAGAAGTCTTTTTAATGAACTTAAATTATTAATATTAAGATACGCCTATCTTTAAAATGAATTAATTGTATTTATTTCTTAAAATTATTTTACACACACACACACATATATATATATATACATATATGTAAGAATTTCAAGAGAACAAGGGAACTATTTAACATTTTTAATTACTTGATTTGTACAGATAGATATGTTTTATTAATTTTAACACATTGACTATTTCTCAGTAAAGAAATATGTAAATATACCCAATTTTATAACCACAAGCATATATTATAAATAAGCATATCGACGTTTATAAATGTACCCCTAGGAAAACTTTAGTTCTTAAGTTTGTTTTTAATTAAGAGAATTGTAAAGATGTGATTTATTTACCTAAATATAATGTTCTTTTTAAAAAGTAAAGTCGTAAATCAATAAACAGAGAGAAATTTACAATTTGTCATGCAAATTTAAGAATGGACTGCTGAAAATGCTAATGAAAGTATAACACATATTATTTTACAAAATATTGGCATTTTCCCCCTTTGGGTGTTATTAATAAATAATTGTTATATATAAGTCAACATTATATTTCACCAATACATTTCATGAAACAAAAAAGTAAACAAAATACACTAAAGAGAGGTAGCTCACTGTACAGTTACAGTAACCACTTAATAATATAAAATTTCCTTGATAACATATGTTTTAAAGATGTGTAGCTTATTTATCATAGATGATAATTCTCAACCGTCAAAAGTAAAACATGCATCAAAGCAAGTTCATGCATATTGAAGAATAAACTTCACTTAACCAAATAAATATACACTACTGTGAAATACATCAATCAAATAAGTAAACATAGTAAATACGGAAAAGTCATAATGTCGGAGTTTATATAACTGAGAAATATCGGAACACAGCTGTAGATATGTTATTTGTTAATATTTCCATTAAAAATATATTTATATTTACGTTTAGAGAAAATAAATTTTGTTCTTTGCAAAATGTAATCATATGACTTGGAGATCTTAGAGACTTGAATATAATTTTATATTCGTTATTGCTCAAAAATTTCGTATTTACTATCTAATATTATTTTGGCAAATATTTACTGTTTTATTTTTGTAATATGATATTACATTACAAAAATATATTATGTATTAATTTGGGCATTACTTAATAAGGTTTCATTTATACTTACAAAACACTAGTGGAAAATTCTTACATAGCTCATTAATTACACAAAAAATTAACTTAGGAAAAATTCATTTTGGGATCATAATATGCACACATTCGAATTTGTTCAAAACGCCTTAATTTAGTCAAAAATATCTTTATTCTGAAAATTCATTCTAATAAATAATGTTGGGGTACTTTATTCGGTTTCAAAGAAGTAGTATTGTAATGTATGTTTTCCTTCAAAATAAATTAAGTATTCCTGTTACTCTCTATAGAAAACACGATTTACTGTCTGAATCATTGTGATTGCGTTGAAATTAATCATAAATAATTTTTTTGTGCTAATCTTTCACTTAGAAATGTGTTAGGAGTCTTTCCTATGTAATATTTATCTACCTCTTGCTCTCTCTCTTTATATATATATATACATATATGTCAGGCCCGGGCCTGCTGGTTAAATGAGGAGGGCATCATCTATAACAAATACTTCTTTATTCTTCTGTAATCATCTAAAATCCAACATGGCGGCCCTTGGGCGCGCAACCGAGTAGAACAATAGACAGTAATCCGGCAAGAAGTCCACCAGCCAAGCCTTTTCCAGTACGCGTTCGCCTTCGTTAGTTGATTACGGCTGATTACGGTGTATCTGTGGGCGTCTGGACTGAAAATCAGTCCTCAATCCCATATCGTGATAGTCTTAGATGTTGGAACGACGTTTGTGGATCACCTTCGTCAGCGCTCGCTCCACCTTTAAATAGGCTTATTTACCCACAAATCCTTACGCGATGATAAATAGTTCGCTCTATTTTTATTTATTACTCACTTAATTTTGAAGCTAATCTTTTCAAACCTGACATATATATATATATATACTAGTGTAGAGTTTTATTAACAATTTTATGCCTTATATGTAAGTGTGCGAGAAGTTAACTCTTGAAAATTCAGGTTATTTTCAACTTGTTTAAAATACTTGTATGTATTTATTTTGTTATGTATATATTTTTTGTAAATAAGTGTTGACAACAATATAGAAATTGCCTGTGTTGAACCAGTATTTGTAAATATCTATCAATTTCTATGAGCCTATTAATAGTACATTTTGATTGCTTAAATTTAAATAATGAACTGTCGAGTTATTAATCCTGATCTTAGTAATATTCTCAATTGTTTGTTTACATTAGGATTACCTTTTGACTCTTTACTTTTGCAATCCAAATAATGTATCCTGCTACTGAATTAATGTAATATTTCAATTGTTATTGTAAAATTGAATCTAAAGTACACACACATTTTTCATTTAATGTGCACAGTTGAGTAATTCTACATTGTAAATAAAATGCAATATATACCTTGATTTAATATGTATATTACTGTTGAAACTTTTATAATGCTATTTTCATTGCCAGAAGTATGTCATTTCATATATAGTACAATTTCTAAATGTGCATATTTGTAAAATCTTATGAAGCGTTTTGTGCAAACCATTGTTTTTATTGTATTGTGTAGAACATAAGTCCATTCATATTTATTTTAACATTCCAGTACAATATATATTCCTTTCATGTAGATTTTCAACCCTTACAAGTTCTTTTTCCCCTTTTCCATGTATTTAATGTTTGTATTTTTTTCTTATGTAACATTTGTTTTATTTAGGTTCTGTAATTATTTATCGTTCGCCTGCTCTCTGGGGGGATACTCTGTAGAGTTGCTAAACTCCTCTTCCTTTTGGGCTTCCCATTGCTATCTGCGCATGCGCGAGACCTCCAGCGATTGCAAGTGTTGCTTGCTCGTGCAGGCAACTGGGATGCTATCTGCGCATGCGTTAGCTTTTAAAATACAGCGGCCCAGTGCATGCATTCCGTTTACACACTCCCCTGGCAGCGCACGCGTCCCTCCGAGAGCAGTCAACGAGTATAAGAATAAATGAAAGTAATAATCCTTAAACATCGCCTCGTTTATTAAGCATACTGTCTCCCACATTAGCTTTTATCCGAGACTTCGCTCGCATTGATGTCTTTAAATAACTGCCAAAGTCTTAATCATTATCATTAGAAATAAAATAAAATAATATAGTTTTTTATTGCTTGACTGGGACCATTAAAATTTTAAAATTCTAAAATTGAGCTTAGTTAAAAACATTGAAAACATACTTTATTATATTAATTAACAACAACAATTCAATAACTTAAAATATTAATGCATTAAAAAGTTGAAAGAGAGAGAGAGTCTACCTTTAACAAACAATTCTTCTTTAAAAGAGCTCAAAACAAAATATTATTCTAGGATACTACTGTATACTTTATATTATATGTTCTTCCGTCAAGTGCAAATATGTGAAGATTTCGGGCATTGGACACGCACGAACCGGCTACATATAGTTGGCCATGGGAAAAGCATTGCTTTTCCAAACGCAATAATTAGAATTCGAGGTTAATTTTTTGGTTACTTGAATTGCTTTTTGTTTTCATTTAGTATTTTTAAAAGTGCATCCGTAACAACCTATGACCTACTTAATTTAACAGTGAGCTATAAAAAAAAATTTATGACACGTGTCAGCGTATTATCAAGTGCGCGTAACTCTATGTCTCGTGGAGAGCATCAGTCACCAGTAACTAAAACAACGACTTCATTATTTTAGATTGGCGTTAAATTTGGCGTTCAGCTTGGCGTTCAATTTGGTGTTCATCCGTATAGTTTCCATACCCATAGGAATACGGAAATAAAATATACCCTGTGTTACTCGCTGATAATGTAGCTTTCCATTGGTGAAAGAATTTTTAAATTCAGTTAAGCGGCTTAGGCGTGAAAGCGTAACAAACAAACAAACTTACATTCCCATTTAGAATATTATAGGATATAACGAATCCAGTGTATACTTTATAATTTCTTAATATTATTTATGATAAATATTCATTTCATATTGATCTCTGCATTTTTAAATATTAATTACTATTCGTGTTATGCTATTCAAGAACGCTTTATTTATTAGAGCGCTTATTTTTCTGACATTTTCTCTTACAGTATATATATATAATTTTTTTCTTGAGAAGAGTAATATCAATTATTTATCTATATTAGAAACGTTTATTCCATATTTTCTTTCTTTACCACGATATTTGAATATATTTTTTCTTATTGTTTTAATTGGTTTCAGTTTACATACAACTTGGTTTATTTAATAGAAACATTAATAATCATTTTACTCAAATTCATCTCAGTGTAAGAAAAAAAACAAAGCTTGGCGGTTTTAGAAACAAAATAATTTTGCTTGATATCTATGTAAGTATGACCTTTGACAAATGGTTTAAGACAAAGACAATAGATTTATCTTTGTTATTTTTGCATCAGTACATGCTATGAGTCATGATCTACGATCTTCTCCATATTGAGAAAATCTTGAACCATTCATATCCTTTCATTGATCAACTTTTTCCATTGTTCATCAAGGGCAATGGAATGCATTGTAAAAACATTGTTTCAATGAGAAAACAACTATTTTCTTGGTTAAATAATGAAAATTAAATTTGATCGATTTGTGAGACGTATGAACTTCAAAGAAAAATGTTTAATATGTTTTGTAATTATTCATGAAGTGTTGGTAACTGACAAATCCTAGAATTCATTTCAAAGCAAATAAAGTAATGCTTACAATGAATAAGTAAAGGATTGAGTTTAGGATCAAAATTTAACTTTTGCTTTTAGACACTAAACAACATGAAACTTAAACTTAGGTATTTACGAAAAATGTGAAATAATTTTTTAACTCTTTATTTAGATTATGTTTTCAAAAGTTGGAAAACAGTTGGTATATATGTTTAAAAAAGTAAGTAAATTAGAACATTATTTGTATTTGGATGATATAAGAACCTATCTGTCAGTGAAAAAATGATAAATGCGTAAACAACGATCGTAACTTCAAAATATATAGGTTCTAAGAGAGTTATGAAGTGATTTAATACATAAATGAATACAGTCCATTAAACATAAGGTAAATAAAATAATCGTTTCACAAACTAAAAGTAAGATTAGCCTAATAATTTTGTGAATGTTTGCAGCGAACAATGTACAGTTACTTAGAATTTAAGCATATTCTAAGACACATACATTCTTCAATGTTTGAGTGTTCTTCTTGATATCAATCTAATAATAGTAATTTATTTAAAAAAATAACTTAAACTTAAAATTAGATGTAAACGTATTATTTAATAATTTCATACATCATTACACACATTTTGTTAAATAAGTTTTATAAAATACATCTAACAAATAAAAAAAATCCGTTTTGGTAAAGCAGCTGCTTTTGTTCAACTCTATCGCCCTTATGTTAATCTTATTGTCATTTGGTATTAAAAATGATAACGTAATTCCTGCATCGTGTCTCTAAAAACTCATCGATATTTTCAACATATTCAAGTGCGTGGAGAAATAATAAGAAAATCACGAATTTCAAGAGATCAAATAACAATATTAAAATCCTTAACTGCAAGCCTCAAAATAACATGGAATAGAATATGTGTGGTAGTTTAAATAAAAATAATTTTAAAAAAATCTATAAATTGTACAATGAATGTAGTACACATATGATTAAGAATAGCTTGTGCAAATTTTGATTTTTTTAATTCTATGAAACACTTATAAACTCCTTCCAAATTATACTACTATAATATTTTATTGAATATGTATTTTTCCAAATTAATGAATTAGTGAATTTAGAACGAAGTAAGAAATTACCACTTTTAATATGATTATGTTACATACACCGCACTATATAATCACATAAGAACTCTAAGATTATTTTACACTTAAACAAAATTTCTCATTGTGGCTTCATTTGTCATATAAAAATTTAACGATTATTTCATACTTATGATAGTGTAAGTAATAACTCAAAAGCTTATAAACCATCCACAAAAATAATTATAGTGTCACGAAATATTTTTGTGAATAATATTCCAAAATACTGCACGTTTATTTTAAATCTATTAACAAATAAAGTTTTACAAAAAATCAATGCTTACGGATAATAATATAAAAAGAAATTCTAGCTGTGTAATTAATTATGTTTTTTGATAGAAGTATTACCAAATTACAAAGTTAGTTTTATTATATTTTAAATAGGAGGAGTTAAGAACTGAATTATAAACTTTGAAGCCTTCCTTAAATCGTTTTTAAGATTGTTTTCAGAGAAACTGAAATCTCTATTGCATTATTGTTATCACGCATGAAATCTAAGATGAATGATGTAGTGGAACTATAAAATTTCAATTTTACATTGGTGTTATTGCCATTTCTGTTTCATGTTTCTTTTAAAATTACGGCTTTCTGGAAACCAGACATGATGAAAATTCCATTACTCTAATAGAAATCGAATTTCACACCTATTTCGGTGACCGCGTATTGAGTAAAACTCAAAAAGTAAAGCATCAGTTTTAGTTTAGTATTTTCTTTTTACTTATTTGTGTTCCGTTAGTGTTGAAGATTCAATTATACCAAGCGTAGAAATGTAAAATTGATTTTCTTTCATTCGTTTTTAGTTTGCTTCTTTTTCTTTTCTTTCTAATGCTTCTTTTCAGTTATTTATTTCTAAATTTCTCACAGTTTATAATCTTAGTATGTTATATATAGATGAAATAGTTTTAAAAAAGGGAAGTCTCGTATGAATGTGAGTGCTAATACAATGGCATTTATTATTAATTAAAAATTAAATAATACGTAATCATTAAATAAATCATGCCTTACAGTATTTCATTTAAACACTGGAAAAGTGTATGAATTATATTAGGCAGCAAAATGGTATTAAAAATGCAATCCCCAAAAGTAACATTTAAGCAATAAATAAACTCTGCAAAGGAATGGAGACGGAAACGAATAACACAAATAATTAATTTGAAATTACACTCGTAACAATAAGCGAGAGTGATATATTGAAGAAAAATAGGAGATTTCGATAAACAAGGTAACACTTACAGATAGAGTGCCAATGAAAATGTGTAAATGACTCACCAATCCCTCTCAACAACTTATTATAGTTCTTTTGAATGTGGCAAGAGACATCCAATCACGTTCCCGTCATGTTCGATTGCACAGAGATCAGGTAGAATAGAGATTAGTGAAATATCTGCATCTGGCTGATAACAGTGTGGTTGGGGCGGTAAAAGACATTCGGCATCCCCCGAATAAGGTGTAGTGTTATCTGGCATAACACATCAAACCACGTATCGTTGAGTCGTCGTGATATACCGAATATGAACCAGAGATGGTCTGATGTTGTAAATGATAGTGCCCCTAATCATCATGCCCCCGGTGAAGTGTTTTATAGGTATAGCTAGATTGGAACTCTTTCACTATGCCTCATTGGCACATAGATCATCACCAAAGCCTAATTCTTCTAAAATGACGAATGTATAATTTTACTTGCTTTAACCAGGAAATAATGTAAACGAAGTCGTACGCACTATAGGATCTTTTATTCTTTACGAGCACCATGGATACAGGTACTAGCTAACGATTCTGCGCAAGAGTGGCAAAATTAGCTTGGATGTATTTTAACTTCTGTCGTGAATGAGGCGATTCATGCGTCTTGACATCATTTGGGCCATCTTTTGATGCTTCTATTTGCTTCATTTGTTTGTTTTAACTATCTTTGCTATAACTGATGTTACGTAGACAAATTAGAAGGTTGTGAACTGACATATGACGCATGGAGCAACCTGCTCTTTGTCAAATCACAATGCTTCTCTTAAAAGTGTCTGACTGTTAAAATGGTCTCTAAAGGTACCCGTATAGCATTAATTACTATTATAAGTGACCCATGATATAATGGGGGGAAAACATTCATTTCACTAGTAGAAGTAATGGTGTGCATATTGCCCACGAGCGTAGATTCCGTGGAATGTCACTAAGATAGCTACCACAGCATTGGAGCACTGCCACAGTCTGTCATTGTCAGCTCCAACAGTTCGTTGGCGCATGCTGTACTGTTATCTACGTGCAACAGCTCCTTTACACAAGATTTCTTTGATGAAGTGGGGAATTTCAACATAGAGTCTGGCGTAATGATTGCCATTAGGTCGCATTTGTGGATGGATTCCGCTTCACTTTTAATTCCAATAATGGCGTATCCACATAGACGCTGTACTAATTAGAGTCATTTTCTGGAGTGCTTTATCCAAAGTTCCACAGCAGGAAAACCACGTTCTATCGACAGGCGTGACATTGGGTACCACGGACGATCCCAGATTATAATAATTGTAAGAAATCTCAACACACACTCAGGTACATGAGAGAAGATTCTTAACCAGAAGCATTCATTTAAAGCAGTCTTAGAGCTGTATTTCAGTGAAGGAATTCCCAGCTACAGTGGTTGCTTACAGCGTACAAGAATTTTTGTCAACTTAATGCTTACAACTTCTTTATCTTATGCATTTAACCCATATGTGGCGTATTGAACATCTCTGGAACTCCATTGGTTGGCGTATCGCTCCTTCCACAGCTTACGCCGACGAATTCTGAATTCAGATAAAAAAATATCGAAAGCCCTTTCTCTAAGATACAGATTAAAAACTATTTGTTTGACATGACATTCATTCAGAAGTGCCTGTTGTAGCACATGGTGACTTTAAAAATGCTGATTTTCTTCCGTGTAATCTTCTTATTTTGCTTTTACACTTAATCATTCACGTGTATTTACATAGGCCTCATGTGATATAAATTTAAATAAAATCTAAAATTACTTCTTAGAGTTAAAATTTTTATAAAATGGAGTGTTTTCAAAAAATATTTATTGTTTTTTTTATGTTTGTTAATGTATTTTGAAACTATTCCTTAAAGGATCTTTCAATCTCCGAAGCTAAATAGGTCTTTGCATTAAAAAATTAACTATTTTCTTAAAAAATATATATAATGTTTCAAAACCTTTAAAATTTTCAAAAATTTCGAGAAATATTATTGAATACTTTAAAATGAATGTTTAAAATAAATGTATACGCTACATTACACCTTTTTTATATTAAGGTGATATTGAATTTCCTTACAACATATGAAACAGTTTCCGATTTTCAGGTGATTTCCTTTTCCAATCATTTCCTCTTTTTCTGTTCCTTTAGTTTTAAAATTCTATTTGGAAATTTCCATCTGATTTAAATTTCAGGTTTTGGAACCAGCAACTCAGAAACAAATAGTATTTTCAATACTTTTAAAATCACGAAATCCAGGAAAACCTTTATGTCAAGCCTTACTGAAAGTGAACGATTCCATTTATTCGTGCAGAAAAACATTCGCTTTTCGAAATTCAACTTGGATACCCGAATGCATGTGCTTATATTTAATGTTATATATATATTTACCTGCGTATGTATGATTATATACTTGGGATATCGTAAAGTTTAAAAAAATATAAATAAATAACCGAGCTAATTGGATAAATCCTGATGCACATAATGTAAATTGTAGTTATTGATGTTGATATTTGTGGCTGAAGTAGCCAGTAATACAGAGACAATAGAGGTCTGTAAGGGGATTCTGTTTCTTTTTACGAAAAGTTACAGTATCTTACAAGCCTACAATGAACTTACTTTTGCTTATGAAAAGGATATATTGTTTTAATTAATTCCAGATATATTTTATCATCAAAAATTTTCAAAATTGGCTTTGGCAGTTTCCTTATCACTATGTTTTGGAGATTAATTTTGTTTCTTGTATTGAATAATGAAAATATTTCACAGTTATTTAGTTTAGAGCATCTGCTTGATTGATATTTCTGAATTGTTTACTTTAAGAGCTCCAGTAAACTCTACTACTATTGAAAATGTCCTTACTGTTTATATAACAAAATATTAACGTCATAATGAACATACGGATAAAGAAGTAATGTAAATTTACAATATATCTAAATAAATACTTCAGTTAAAAGCTTTAATTTAAAAGTAAATACTAATGTTAATATACATTTTTACAGCATTTCTTTTTTCATCTATGTTAATTTAAATATGGCTAAGGCTTTCTTGAAACATAAATGTATCATACTTATCTAGCATCCATATGCTTTTCTTCATATCTATACTACAGAAATTTTTTGAGGTTCGTTAAGAACCTAATTTTTTCCAAAAATCTAATCCACTACTAATATAATTACTTTATTAAGATTCATTGAAGCATACTGAGATTTCTAAGACAATACGTCTGAAAAAAATGTGTTTCATATCCAGCTGCTGTTTATGAGCTCTAGTATTATTAAGTTATTACACATATTATATTAGTTCTAAATGTCAGTGTTTTGCAACTAATATATCAGCAAAGTTTAAGACTTAAAAAAAGGTTCTTTCTAAAGTTTTAGAAACTTTAGACAGAAAAAAATGATTGTATACATTTAAGGTATGAAACATAACTTTCTTTGTAGAAAAAAATAAAAATAAGATTCATTATATTATATGAAAGACTATTTATAAACGCATTTTATTTATAAATATTTCTACATGGGATGAATAGTTTTAAAAAAATATATCAAGTGCATGTAATCCACTACATTTTTGCAGTGATGCACATTTTAGAAACACACATGAAACAATTTTAAGTTAAATTTAAAATTTTAAGATTCAAGGTTTTTTGTTGATAACACTAGATAATTCAACAGAGACTATATTAGATCGACCCAAAATTATTACTAAGAATGCATGTAAATTTTTATATGAATTTTTTAAAAAATATATAAGTTTTAAAAATAAGATGTATAAGTTTATTTTGATACTTTTTATCAATGATCAATTAATGATGTAGCTTAGAAAATATATGAAACAAATTGATTAAATTATAAGAATTTAATGTAATGAAGAGAGTTTAAATTATATATCTTTTAAATGGTTTTAGTGTTAAAGTAATATCTCTAAATTTCCTTTGCATTTTATAATCATTGTTTAAGCAACCTTTTTTTTCTTCTTGAAAGTTGAGTGAGGGCTACTATTTTAAGAATAATTTAAATGAAAAATAAATTAATATACTATTAGTAGTTATAATATTTATAATTTTTCGAAACAAAATAGTTAGTTAAGAAATTAAAGTATGTAAATAACATATTTTAAGTGCATATATTATACAGAAATTACCAAATGCCCTTAAACGCTCTGTATCGTGTAAAATAAAATGCATTTCATAAATTTGTGATTTAGAGAATAATAAATATCTAAGTACATTATTAATCTTATCACATTTATGTTATTTATTAGTTTATATTTTTCAAAATGGAGATATACTTATCATGTACTGATTTAAGCAACTCGATATTGAACACTGATAAGATTTAAGAAACACATGTCAGTTTTTTTTTCTAATACTTTTTCTAAGTAATTTTGAATTCTCATGTGAAACATTTCTTTTTGAAATCAGCTCAAAGCCATTTTTTTTATTGCAATGCACGTATTGCTTGCCTTAGTATTGTGAAATACATTTGCTCGAAGTTAGCAGCTGTAATGTGTATATTGAAATATTTAAAATCTTCCAGTAATTCCGCTAATAACAGCTTTCTGTTACTAACTGATTTCATTTTATTGCGTATTATGAAGTGAGACAGTTATATCATTGATAATCATAAAAACTCCATTGTTTGATTTCCTCAAAATGAAGTTCCCTGATACATTGTTGGCGGACTTTCAAGTCTGAAATATCGGAAAGGGTAGTGATATAACCGAACTTACTGAATTTTCACAACGTAACACAAGTTAATTATTTGGTTCCAATGTACTCGGTATTTTATATGATGATCTTCAAAAAATACAAGTTTAATACCAAAACCCTGTTAGTTATTTCACAAACAAAGTTATCCTAATCTTGTTGTTTTTCTGAATTTTATTTCCCCTTTTTTAAACTTGAAAGAACTTCAGCATTTTATATGGTTTATTGTTCAATCAATATACTCACAACCTAAAGCTTAAGTGTCGGAGTAAGTATTTACTCTCTATTTTTTTTATAATAAATTAAATATATGCACACACACACATTTTTTCTTTGTATGTTGATTTAAATTATGCAGATGAAATGCCCACAAGTAATAAAGTATTTTATAAGAATACAGGGATTAAAATATTCCTTGCAAGCAAAAACTTATTTTTTTAAAAAAAAAGAAATAAAAACAAACTTTTGCTACTTAATTATATCATCAAAATGAAAGCAAAGTAGAAAAATCTTTCATGAATTCTAATTTTACATATTCTTCACGGATCAATTATCATACTATCACTGCATTAGCCAACTCTATTAAAGGAAAAATCTCTCCTCTTCTGCGAACAGGAGCGTAAATGAACATAAGCAGCTTGTAATTTAAGGACATAAAAACATTTCTGATCCCTTTTATATTTAAGCAACTTAGGCAACACTTTTAATTGCTTCGCTTAACCCAACCGTTGATCCCGAAGTTTTTTATCAATTACATTGTATTAAGTATAGAGTGATTAATAAAATACTCGTTTCCTCGCCTGCACATTAAGAGGTGTTTCTGTTGCCATAACTTTAAGCATTAACTAAGCTTAATGTAATTAAATTTAACGTCTTGTTAACTAAGCCCATCCCACGGGCAAACACGATATAAAATATTTTGTTCCGTAGGATAATTGCTTGAAAGGAGTCAAAATGTTTTGGAATAAAATGTGTCTGTTGTTGAAAACGAATATATTATTTGCAGTGTTCTTGTTATTGCTAATAATACCACCTGCCTGAGGAGATTTTATTTAGTTTGTTGAAAATGTACTTTTTATTTTTCAATTTAATCTATGGGTTAAATAGAAGTTGCGTTCTTGAGTCTTATGGTTGTTGAAAAGTCATGGGTAAAAAATGGAGAACTGTATCGCAGTAAATTCAATTTAGTTTAAGCAGTGGCTCTTACATCGATATATGATTTTTCTTAGTAGTTCGTAAACGAATTTAAGGGAATAGGCACAAAAATAGTTTTTTTTATAAGAAAAATATATATTTATAATCAATACCTCTGGAAAGGGTAGCTTGAATAAAATATTTATATAAATTAAATATGT
The DNA here is from genome assembly GCA_019973975.1 of Trichonephila clavata. Lineage (NCBI taxonomy): Eukaryota > Metazoa > Arthropoda > Arachnida > Araneae > Nephilidae > Trichonephila > Trichonephila clavata. Next base: position 22,617 of record BMAO01011646.1, on the reverse strand, counting down.
AATATTTTAAATAAGCCAAGGGATCATTTATAAGGAAACTATAAAATTGATATAATATCCATTTATTTATCTTTCTAAGAAAATATGTAAAAAAAAAATGTTTATAATTCATTTGGTATAAAGTTTGAAGAAATGAGTTTTAGTACGCAACAAAAAACTACAATAAATCCCATGATTTCGATTAAAATTCAAGAATTTAAATGTCTTCGATAAATATTCATGTTCATTTGCCTATTAATAACATATTAGAAACATCAAAAAAGTTATAATTGAAGTAACTGATTCCGCTAAATTATTTACGAATTTTCGCCTTTGAAAAGCTAATTTCATCCACGATGACTTCAATCCAGTTAACAATCTCGCCAAATTCAAATTATTTTAGCAAGGAATATAAGCTTTCGACGTATAATAGCAGAAAAAAACGAAAAAACTATATTATAGGCATTTACTTTGAATGTTTATTGATATTATTATTATTATTTTATTAATAGGAAGTTTCTTGGACAACTGATGAATTTAAAAAAGAATTAAAATGACTAGTTTAAGCGTTTAAGACGATTTTGGGGGAGAATGAGGAACAATTTCAGTATTCGTAAAAAATATTTCTATCGGATGAAATAAAGCGAAATAAATAATTGTGTGTGAATTCCTATTTTCTCAACTTCTAGAATGATTTTATTACATATACGCAGGTAAGTGTTACTGTATTTTTCTTTTTTTAACACATTTTTTTTAAAAAAAATTCCAGTGAATTTTTCCTCTTATATATATATATATTTAATTATTGAAAACATATCAGATAATACCCATGAACCACAAGTACGACGCAAAGCATACAAAAATTTTTAAAAAAAGACAAACAAAATAAAAATCAAATAGCAAAACAAAGTTACGAAACAAATGGAGTTTTAAAGCCAAAGAATAAAGTTACAAAATTAATTTGTTACAATAAAACTAAGATAGTGACAATGAAAAAATTGCAGAATCAGATAATTGAAGTAACAAAATAGTGTGAAGGTAATTTTACTGAAAGGAAACTGAAAATATTAGGCCAGTTGATTTTCAGAGCATTCAACTTTACCCCTTTGGGAATTTTCCTTATTTCTTTAATTTTGAATTTATAGGATAAGATGCTGAACACTTATCTCGCCACCAACATTGCAGTCACAAAGGTTCAAAGAGCACATGCTAATTTTTTTGTAATACACTTTAAAATAACCACCGCCAGTAAGAAATAGGGTGATTTTAGAAGTTGTTAGCAAGTTATTGCTATTATTTGTGTAATGGTTGGGAAAACAATTTTTTTCAATGTAGGGTGAACTTACTGGATGTAACGAATGTTACAATTTAATTTAAAAATATTAATGAAATGAATAGAGCTATTAATGCTAATCAATTCTTGATAAAGTTCATTTTCTGATAAAAATGTGACTTTTTTATTTCTAGTTTTGTGTTTGAATTAAACACAATGCAAACTTCAGCATCAATATTTGTATAGTCTCTTTTTTTGTGCTCTTTAGGACAATTAAAACATCAATGAAAAGTTGTAGATTCAATTGAAGGGTAATTGTATCCGATGCAATTAAAATATTAATTAATGACAAAGTCATCAACTTCACACATGTTCCTTTGAATTTTTAAACTTCTATGAGAAATTTAGTTGTTTTCAAACATTTTTAACTCTTCATCTAGGAATGACTTAATAATATGTTCCAAATATCAAACAGAAGTCCTTTAAGTAAAACAAATTTTGCATAAATTCATGTGTTCATCTGAATCCAAAATTTCAGGACTTTGCTTAAGATTTGGAACATTATCATTATTGATATCACTTGGAAATTTTTTAATTAAAATGGTAGGATTTTTCCTCTTCTGGGAATTTGTTTTAACTTCGATTTTAATCTTTGTTTAGAAACAGAATTAAATAAATTCTTGCAGGTGCTAATTGTTTTCAAATTGCGAATGATTAGTTGGACCTCTCAGTAAGTTTAGAGCGTAATGTATTAGTATTATGAGTTGAATTTTCTCGGAAATACATTTGTGCGAATATACAAAACAACAAGAAAGCAAAAAAAAATTATTGTGTCGTTCGCATTAAATAGCGCTTTTAACAAACACGGCTTCTTTTACACTTTTAGCACAAGCTTCGTGATATTTATTTGACATTATCCATTCCAAATTCTTAAAAATATGTTATCAATTCAATGAGAGTTTTCTTTGCATCGTCTTTAATTATTGATTCATATAACCCTTGCATTGAATCAACCAGCATTTTCTAAGAGCTGCATAAAACATGTCACCCTCGCTGGCCACCATCTTGTTGAGAGAAGCATTTTATAGTTTAATTAAATCACAATTTAAAGCTACATAATTGTTATTGGTGAAAATGCTAAAACCTGGATCCTAAATTATGCCAAATCTATTAGTCATATTAAAGCATATTTTAAATTCTGAGAAAATGAATAATTATATGCATTGCTAATAACGATGACCGAGTATATGCACAAAATATTAAATTATTTTTGTTTTCAAGATGTTTTTCTAATGTGATAAAAATTCATGTTTTCTTACTACAATTACCAGAAGTTTTTAACAATCAGTCAAAAACTTTATTTATTTCTTTGTAATTAAAATTATAGGCTTATATGAAAATAAACAGGCTTTAATAGATATGTATTTTAGACAATTTAATCAGGAATACAGAAACATTCAGTTATATTAATATTTTTACAATTATATTACTTTGTTTACATTAACATTTTTTTACATTTGCTTAATATTACTGTCTATCATTATTTAGTTAATTTTCTGAACGTTAAATATATTTATATATTTGCAAGAGTTTCGATTTCTCTTTGCTAAGTAAACTTTAATATCCCAGAAGTGATTTAGGTGACTTATTAAAATTCGTTAATTGAAAGATACATTTTGTAATGATGCTTGCAGATATCTTAATATGAGTATTATGCGGTTAGCTTGAGTTTAAAGTAATTTAAATATTTACAAATGTTGAGGAACACACTATTCCAAACTAGAGTAAGATTTTGTTTATTTAGAATACATTTCTTTACAAATATTTTACTTTTTAGAAAATGTCATCTTGAGATACGTAACTAACATGAAATTCAATTTGGGGTAAATCTATAGGTAATTTAATAAGAGTGAAAATAAAAATAGCAACAACATATCCTAAGGTTAACGAATGGTCCTATGTTTTAACTCAACATAATCCAAGCTAAACAATTATCAATTACTGTAGTGATTTTATATACTCACTGTAGGCAGTAATGTGATTATATTACTAAAACACTCCTCCTAAATGCATCTATGTATGTTATCACATACAAAACAAAAAATGCTTAAAAAAATTCCATTATTTACCTATTTACACAAAAGTTTCTAGATTACCACTAAAGTTTCTACATTCATACAAATGATATGAGACAAACGAAAATGACAAAAAAAAAAACTTTAGATTAGATTGATTAAGTTAAGTGCTATTATAATATTAGTGGGGTAAATCAGATAATGAAAGTATTACAATCAATCATAAGAAATATATAATATCGGATAAGTGAAAAGATGTATTAATTAATATCAATAGAAAAAGTAAAATTCGTCTACTATTTGAAAGAAGGTTTTTGAAACGCTTATATGTATTTTTATAATTGCAAAAAATTGACCATCCCTATTCAAATAAGGCTAGTGTACATTTTAAAGGTATTCATTGACATATTTTTATGTTCGTTTATTTGATTCAAATCTAATAAATTTCTTATTGTTTATTGAACTTAGGGACTTTTAGTTTTAAGAATTGTGCATGTGATAACAGTTTAATTAGTATAATTAAGTTTAAAAAATGATAACTTCTTACATTGATTATCGATAAAAATTAAATTTTGTTTACTTCTATTAATTAATACTCAGGAATACATCAGAAAATGTTTGTTCATGCTTCATGTTGTACTGCAAAAACATTTAACACTTTTGAATATGTATTGCTCATGCCGAAATGAAAACATTCGTATTTCATTATGTAACAGTACACTTTTAGTTTCTAATGATGAGCCCTAAAACTGAACGTCAGAACAATTTATATCCGAAAACAATATACTACTGAACATATGTACAATTTTGTGATTAAAAAGGATGTAAAATTAGTGTTCATTAAATTTATATATTCAGCTAAATTCAAAGATCCTTCTTAGTTTTATAAAGGTGTATAGTAAAAAGTTTTACAAAGAATTAAATATATATATAAATACATATACAGTCGACTCTCGATAATTCGAAGTTGGAGGGATCAATGAAAAACTTCCCATTATCAAGAGGGTAGAAAAAATTCCCAAAATGCACGAAGATAATTTTTTTTTCAAATATATTTAAATTTGAAACTATAAAATAAAACAACAATTGTACTTATGTATACAATTATTTTAAAGTATCTTTCAAAAGTACATATTATACAGTATAAATATTTTACAGAAGTTAAAAGTCCTGTATTAAAAGAATACATTCAATATATTCATAAATAATCCTACGCATCTCTTCTTCACAATAGCGGACCATCCCTTCTGAACACATGTGTGGCATGGCCACGTGTTAAACGAAAGCTATGGACGGCTGATAAGAGGTGCGGTTGGTCTATTGTCCACTTAAAAGAATAAAAACAATAAAAGTGTCTTTTCGCCTGAGAAATCAGAAAACACTAAGAAGGGGTAGCGGACAGATAGTCATCAAAGTAGCTACGTTACAGGAAAGACACGCAGATACAACACAACGCAAAACTTATAAGCTCTAACCCATTTATTACAGGACTGCCGATGACAGCAGGTGTTCGAACTTTCAAGAGTTTTATAAGAGAAATTCTGCAGTCTGTTGTAGTCGTGTTGTAGTCTGGCCAGCCATAGATTTTACTTCGAAATATCGAGTGTACTAAAACGCATTATGGACGGCTGATAAGAGGTGCGGTTGGTCTATTGCCCATTTAAAAGAATAAAAACAGTGAAAGTGTCTTTTCGCCTGAGAAATCAGAAAACACTAAGAAGGGGTAACGGACAGATGGTCATCAAAGTAGCTACGTTACAGTAAAGACACGCAGATGCAACACAACGCAAAACTTGTAAGCTCCAACCCATTTATTACAGGACTGCAGATGGCAGCGGGTGTTCGAACTTTCGAGAGTTTTATAAGATAAAGTCTGTAGTCTTTTTTAGTCGTGTTGTAGTCTGGCCAGCCATAGATTTTACTTCGAAATATCGAGTGTACCAAAACGTATTGTTTTAGTTCGAAATATCAAGAGTTTTTCTAGGGACTGAGCATATACTTCGAATTATCAAGAGGTTCATATTATCGAAGGTTTGAATTATCGAGAGTTGACTATATATATATTAAAATTTAATTTAAAAAATAATTCAAGTCAAACTTTACAAAATATTTAATGAAAATATTATACAAAGTTACTTTTTAAATAAAGAAAGAAAGGGGGGGGGAAAATACATACCCAAAAGTTCCTGACATTAAATCGGGACAGACAGATGCAGAATAATTAATTGTTAAACCATTTAAATATTTGAATTAATTTATGTATTTTATGAAAAATGTCAAAGCGCTAATATATTCAATGGTTTTTATCTCCCTCTTTATAAAAATATTTTTATGCAAAAGAAATTTCCTTCATTTCTAATATAATAAAATTCATTCATTATTTCAAGAGTAATATTAATAGTTCCCATGAAAATTATTCAACTCCGCATTCTTATGTTTCTTCTTTTTCTGCTTAACTGAATGCAAAATCTTATTTGCAAATTGTTAAACCATTTTTTTTAAATTTGAATAATTCAAGAAGGAAAGACGAAGCAAAAGTTTGCTACAGGTCTTTTAAGTTATATATATATATATTAATCATTTATTTCCTTTTATGCATTTATTGGTAAATATCAACATTAAAAATTGATTAAAAATATTTTTTCGATTTCAAAAAGGCATTATATTGGCAAAAAAAGCTCCTAAACAGAAATATTTGTCACGGGGCATTAATTATGCGTGTTGCATTGCTTAAATTTCAACTATCCATTTGATTGATAAATCAAAAAAATAATATTGGAATCAAAAACTACATCAAAGCTGCAACCAAAAAAAGAAAAAAATCGCACTTGTATTTCTCATTAAAATACTACTAACTTTATAGAAAATAATCTTATTCTCTAAGGGAAACTTCTCTTAACTATTAGGTTGGAAATAAGCAAAGAGTGTGTGTGTGAGTTTCAGTTAGGTAGCTAAAAACATGGCATTCGAGATTAAACAAGTTGAGGAAAAATATTGATGTGATGAAACAAAAGTAAAACCAAGTGGCAGCAACCAGAAGCAAAAGATATTAGAAAATTAAGGCAAAGTGATTAAAACATCTTGAAAATGTAGTACGTAAGAGTTTACCAATTTTCAGATAAGATCAATATCTTAGGGAATAAAATCTAATTTTAATTATGTAAATAACAGAGTCATTTAAAATCATCAATAAAGAAAATTTCTTCGCTTTTATTATTCTCAAAGTTTGATTAAATTCAATTAAATGACTACACTAATAAGAAAACGGCACTATCTATGAAAATTTATGCTGTTATTTAAATATACTTGTTTCTAACTATGTCATAAAAATATAACAAAACTCCATTTTCTAGCTCTATATGTATATATATGTAATGATTCCCTCTAGTATTCTCTTAAAACATTTTAATTCTTTGGTTCAGGACTAACGCATTAATCCTAATCTTAATCGAATAGTAAATTGCATCAGAAAAACTCGCTCCCGCCCTCTTCCAACCAGTCACGGCTCCCGTTAGAAAGGAGTCCCATAATCCTTCAGAGCCAGCATTTAAGCGAAAGTTCTTTTGTGGTCACTCTCTTTGTCACCTTGTTTTCGCCTAAATTATGTGTAAATAGCTGCAGCTCTTTTATTCTTTGCGTTTTATGATATGCTTATTGTTATATCGTAAGGCCATTGAAATTTCATATGAAAATAAAGAGTAAAATGAATTCAGAAGAGTTTTTCGTTTATCAAGAAAATATCTAAATAATTAACCACCGGCAACTCTACATATAAGTAACCAACACAGGTAAACACCTGCCAACGCTACAATATAACTCGCCAGATTTACTAATTTACTATATATGTTTGTGTCATGCTTGGTTTCTTTGCTCAAATAAGAATGCTTATTAACTTCAATTCATTTATTTATTTTACTTACGTATGAAATGTTCTTAAGTATATTTCTTATCTGCAATTATTAAAATTACAAGGATATTCAAAGTTTTCTCGCTGCGATTAAAATGTATTAAAAATCCCTAGGATATATATAACAGTTAGTAAAAGAGGAATCATCATTTGTAACATTCAAATCTTATAATATTAATCTTTTATATTTTATGCAACCCAAATATTTTTTTAATGCAAGCTTTAACACAATCGCTTGTAAGAAGATCTCAGACAATTATACATCATGGAAGGAATAAGAAAAATGACTACTATAATTTCATGCATTTGCAACGTTAGACATCTAAAGGAGAAGAAGAAAAAGAATTCTGATTTCCTCTATAAGATCAAATTTAGAAAAGATAATCGTTTAAATTATACTTGTAAAATGTCAAAAGTAAACGGTGTTCCACATTGTGTTCTGAATATTAGTAGTTATCATATTTCAGACCCTTATAATTTCTAGAAAACCAGTTCGTTCCATGAGAAAATAAAACTTAACAATCGAACTACTATGAATAAGATTTTAGCATTATTGTGTTAAGTTAGAATTGTGGGTAACTGAGTAAGTGTTTAATAACGCCGCACTCGAAAATAAAACGAAGAATATTGGCAATGGATTTCATGAATTTTACTGCGGTTAAGATACGAGATAGACACCTGACCTTGCAGCCCCTATCCCAACCTCTAATCTACACCAACAGGATTAATTTCAATCAAGATATATTTAACGTCCATCAGACCCTCTACATGGGAGGTGTTCAGTGACATGAGGACTTGAACCTGCAAACCGACAATACTAGCGATGAGCTGGTGGTCAGGATTATTAGTCTACTTGACCACTATACGTGTCATAATTGATAGCAATACAACTTCCATACCTTTTTACTGAAGTAGTTATCTACATTCACGGGAAAGGGAAGGCAAGGAAAAAATGCTCATTGTATATATAAATAAAAATTTATAAAAAATCCACTGATTACTATTTATCCCGTTTCTTAAGGTATCCAACTAACCTAAAATCGTGAATTTTGCCAAAAATTTACAAATATTTCATAACTTTAATTTACAGGCTATCTTATTATCTTTTCAAAAATACCAAGTTTATTATTTTCCGTTTATTAAAAAAAACTAAAAGTGTTTTAATAAAAGCAGATGGGATTACTTTAAGTAAGACGTCATACTTTAAAACGCGTTTTAAAGACATGTGTTTTCTTTTAAAATGCTGAAACGAGGACAGGGACTGCTAAAAAGTTTTGAAAATAATTAACTGAAATTTTCTGTGTATGCTTTGTATAATAGTAGTAGTGTTTTAACCTTCCGATTTATCAATAATTCTTTTATTACAAAATTTACTGTCCTTTATGTTAATATAATCACTGTTTTCTTAGCAATTTCATATAACTAAGATAAGGTTCTCTAGTTTTTGTAAAAATTAAAATATCTCTTATCCCGAAGCTCGTTTCAAAAATAAATAACATAGCACAACATCAGAATTGAAAAATTGAAAATTTGTTCATAAAATTTTGGTACAGAATGGCCCTTGTTTATTTTTTGTAAAATTTTAACAATTTTTCCCATTTTAGAAATAATATTTTCTTTTTCCTCTTCTTAATTTTAGCATGTTTTTCAAAAAAGGTACTAAACAAATCTAAAAACTACAAAAAAATCTTCATTTCTTTATTTAAAAAAAAAAAGTTGTCCCAAGTATTCGGATACCTAACAGGATCATCTAATATATAAAATTCTCATGTCACAGTGTTTGTAACAAAACTCCTCCAAAACGGCTATACCGATTCTTATGATATTTTGTGTGTATATTCAGCAGGTCTGAGAATAAAACGCAAACTGTTTTTCATTCCGATATTGCAATTAGTTGAAAAGATATTAATTAAAAATCTTAAAACGCGTAGTTGTTTTACCCCTGTGTGTTGTTTATTTTGCTGAGCGTCATTTCAATTTCAGCGGAGTAAAGTTCCGACTATTTCCACGTTTTTAAAATAACAATAGAATTGTTTCCAACAAACTCAGACAAAAAATAATTACAGAATCGGAAATATCATTTATTTCTACACGATATGCTTTATATATATATATATATATATATATACATATATATATATATATTGATTTTTACAATATAATAATATTTGTATGTCTTACGATTTTCTTAAAATAATGAGTCAAAATTGATGCGTTTCTATGAAAATGATTTCTAAATTGTTGTGTATGAATTTTTTAGATGTCATTAAAACAATATTCTTCACTAAATAAGTTCATGCTTTTCACTTTTAGAATCAGTCATTTAAAAAATAATATACCAAAAACTTTTTTTTACTTTTTTCACAAAATTTTCAAAATTTTATTTAAACATTTAAAAACTTTGTCATTTATAAAAATAATCTCACGAAACTTTTTTTCCATGTGTAGAGCAATATTATTCGGGATCTATACGAAAATTGTAAAAATTGCTTAAAAATTGCAGAATTAAATTGCTTAAAATTTATTTTTTTAACTAAAGCAAGATTGTTTTTATAAGCCCTTGATCGAAATTTGAAGATAAATCTTATATCTGGGGTGGGGGAAGGGAAAAAAGTTCTACACTCAAAAAAGCCAATGTAACGCAGGGTTAGAGAGAGCGAATAGAAACCTGCCTGACATTGGTAAGATGTGGAAGAAATTTCGAAAAAGGGAATTGTAATGACGTTAATGTAGAAACACACACACACACCAGGAAGTTCTGACTCCAATAAGAGAAGGGGAATTTCCATGGCTATATGGTATGCATTCGAATATGTCCGTGCAACGCCGGGTTAACTGGAGGGAAAAGAAACCTGTCTCATAATGAAAAAAGTGAACAAATTTCTAAAAATGGAATTTTAATGACAATGTTATAGAAATCACTCACATCGCACGCTTACACATCCACACTGAAGTGCTGTCGTCATGTATGAAAGAGGAAATTAACATGGGGATTAAGTTATACACTCGGTAAAAGCCCGTGCAACGCCGGGCTGAGCGGAGGGGAAATAAACAAAGAAGTAAATCAATTTCGAAAAGGAAGGATATAATTTGACTGATCACTTAACAGTTTGAAAACACTGGATTTTATATTTATATTCCTGAAAATTGTATTCCAAATTTTTGGAATAAAAACACGTATTAGTCATTCATCAGTATCAGTGTACTTATATTCGTATTCTAAACACTGAAGTCCAAAGTTAGTAAACCAACAAGAAAAGTGGAAGTCAAATTCTTAGTTAATCAAATTTCATTTTTACCATCATAAATGAATCCAATAAAAAAGTGCAAGGATAAAAACTTCATGTAATTAAAAGAACGTTTTATGCAGAGAAATTCCAATTATAAAGATTACAGTTCAAGAGAAATTAATAACGAACAAAGTACTTGAAATTTGATGTTATATTATAGATGTTTACGAACGAGCTGAGTGCATTCATCTGAATCTATCCGTTAACCTTACGAAAGCGCTGCACACGTCCATCTGGTGTTTCAGCTATTTCAAACGTAATGCTTTCTAAAGTAGCTTTTTTCTTGTACTAATAGATGACAGCGCTAAACTCAAAGATAGAGATTCAAAATACAAAATTTATCGAGAATTAGCACTTAGTTTTAGTTGTGTGAAGTGAGACAAGTTCCAGGCCTTCGATAGCTAAATGCGAATGAGATGTCAACTGACGACAAAAATCTGTGTAGGTTATGTAAATATTTTTTATTTCCAATGGCAGATTACAAGAAACTGCAAACAAAATGAGAAACAGAGAATATTGACAAAAAAACAAAGGGCAACACAAAAAATAACAAAAGAAAAAAAAAGAACCGAAACACAAGTTCACAGTATAGTCTATAAATCACAAATTTTGTGTCTGGCCTCTCAATATCTGCTCCACATGGATCCAGAGCCGTGTGCACAGCAGCGTGCCAAATGAATGGCGTCCATTTCTTCATTGGAGTCCCACAGTTTACAAAGTGGACTCTGGGCAATGCCTATCATATTTAGATGCTTGGACAGGCAGTCGTGGCCAGTGGCAATTCGAAAATCGGCCACAGCTCTATCTCGGGGCCATTTTGGAATATGAAGGAGTTTGCTAAACCACACTTTTTGTTTATTCTTTTGGTTGAATTTAGACCAGAAGTGCTCTCGGTAGTATTTCTTTATAATGTAAATATAAACATAGCCTGATTATGTATATATATATATACTATATATATATATACATATAATCAGGCTATATTTATATTCATTTTTAAATATATGTCTAAATTATCTCTCTAATTCTCCTTTTCAAAGTTTAAGTATTATTCTTTGTTTTTTTCTCCTTCTGTTTTTTATTATTTTCAATTTGTTTTAGTTTGCTTTGTTTAATTACAAAAAAACTATCCAGGTGGCGCCACTAATTTTTGCATCTGGCTTTATCAACTTAACACGTCATTTTTAACGATCATTTAGCGTATTGTTCTCGTACGTACAGTTTTTCCCGCTCTCCGGTTATTTGCATTTTTTCATGTAAGTTTTTGCTTCATTATTCCTTTTCAAAATTATTTTTATTTGTATTTTGTTAGGATTCATTTCCTTTCATATTTTCTATTATTTTTATTTTATTTTTCTTTTGGTTGCAAATTACACGTGGTTGGTTTTAGGCCTAACTTTTCAATATTGGTATGTTTTCCTGTTATGTATAAAATTTCTGCTGAACAGGGGAAGGTAGGATCCATAAAATATATTTAACCCTAATTTTGCTGGTCCTAATTCAGCAACAGCTTTTAAAATCATAACAGGTCTTCATTTTAGTCTATTGACTCTTTTGGCTTCTTACATTTTAAAGTTCTAATTCAGTTCCATGTTATACATACGCTTAGTTAATTCTTCTATAATAGACTCTTCCATTATTTTTAAAGTGTGTTTCTTTAAATCTGGTTTGAATCTTCTAGCTTTGTTAGTGATATTATTTTGTATTATCAATTTTATTATGCCATGTATTTCTTTCATTTTATGTTACTATATATATACTATATATATATATACGTACTTTAAAAAAAATTCTTGTAGTCCTAATTATTTTGATTAACTAATTATTTATAATTTGTTACTTTAATTATTTGATTAGTTTTAAATAACTGCTATACTAAACCCATGTTTCTGCGCTTTGGAAAAAGCGAAAAAACCCTATGCTGCGAGGGAAATACTAACGGCAAAAACTCAACAGCATAAAGGTTAATGCACTAAATGCTAGGGTGGAAACTAATAATCTATTTGTAATTCAAGATATAAATAGTCTGATTGAAGAGTATTACTTTAATCTTGATAATAAATTTAAGAAAACTCTCTTGAAGGCAATTAAGGTCCGGTACATAAATTTTTGAAAAATGATCGATTTTGACTTTTTTATATTTTTGAAAAGTTCAAACATTTCTGCTTAAAATGATATATGATATATGGAAATACAATAATTAGAAGTATTTTTATTTATTTTTTAAAAGGAAGCCACTTTCCTTGGCGCGTGACAGGTGCTCCTCTAAGAGCACCTTTCTTTCATCATGCTTAATTTTTCGATGACAGTGCGATTTGTTTTGTATACAACTAATATAACCTTTTTTTTACACATAAATAAAACAATTTGTCTTTGAAGAAAGGAAAAGACACCTCAACACAGTTATTTTTTTGTTTGGTTTGTTGTTAAATGGGATTATTCTTGCTTGTACTTGCTAATTGTGAATTCTAATTTATGTATCCAGGTTTTTTTCTGTTTAATGCACGTTTTTCATTAAATTATTTATTAGTATTTTATTAACGACAAAAACTATTGGGAAACCTAAAAAAAAATCAAAAATCAAAAATGTTGACGTTCAAAAAATGAATGCTCAAAATGTTCCAGCTATCACATCAGACAGCACAGAAACTGTTATTCAAAGTGCTTCAAAACGAAAACTTATTTCAAACAACAGTTTATATGAAGATATGGAAGGCACTAATGAAAAAAATGTTTTAATAGAATTAAATTTATTGAATAAAGCTTTATTGAATTTTGCTGTTTGTAAAAACTGGCCATTCTATCTCATTGGAGGCTTCTAAAAGATATGGAGTTGTGTATTACATGGAACTTTGTTGTAGCTTTTGCGCGCATGGTTTCCATATGCCAACTAAATTGAAGAATAAAAATAAACTTTTCCACTTAAATATAAGATTGGTATTTGCTTTCAGATCTACTGGAAGAGGTCGTTAAGCTGCAGAAACATTCTGTGAACTTATGAACTTGCCATCTCCACCTGAAAAATAACATACTTATACAGAATTGTTGTTTGACTCTTTTAAATTTACCTGTGAAAAATCAATGCGAAATTCTGTTGAGGAGGCAACACGAATAGAAAGTAACCGTGGCATTGCTGTTGCCTTAGATCAGGGGTGGTCAACCCGCGGCACGCGTGCCACATTGTGGCACGCGGGGGTCGTAACTGTGGCACGCGAAGGCTTTTTGAAAAATTACATAAATATTATGAAAATATTACTGAATTAAATGAATTATACAATAAAAAAATTGTCACGAAGAGAATATGTAAGAAGCAGAAATTTTCAGCGTGAGATTTTAAGGGCGCTAAGCAAGATTTTTCTTTTCTTCAGAAAAAAGGCCAAAAATGAGATCATTTGCTCCAAAACTTACAATTCTACTGCTTTGTAACATTCCGAGAAAGTGTTGAGTAACGTGAGACTAATTACAAATAAATTCTCTCTCTCTCTCGGACGGTCGAAACTGCCCAAAAAGTCACCCTCTCTCGGGACGGTTAATTTTTAACATCTCTAATTTCCATTCAAATTTCAGCTTCCCCGTGCAGGGCTGAAGTTTATAGCTATTGGCTGTCAGCGTGATGTCAGATAAAAAGGTTTTTCCGGAGATATTGGCTATTTACGATTTCTGAAATATCAAGAAGTAATTCTGCAATATATTAGGAGCGCAGTTGTTGATACGGTAGAAGTAATCTATCTGCACAAAGTAGCCGCTTTGTAAACCAGAGGGAGTGTGAACTTGCATCCATGACTAATCAAAATGCTGGATTCGGAGCCTAGAAAATTTGTAGCGTAACATTGGCAAATTGTTTCTAGCTGTCAGACTCAGTTGATTTTAAACTCTGTTTAGTAAGTCGTTTAGCTTTTCTTCTTCTACAATTGTTTTTAGATTTTAGTGTTGAACGTAGTTGTTTATTTTTTTTTTAATTTTCAATATGTTTATGAGTAAACTTTCGACATCGAAAAGAAGTTATAAAGAGGATATTGCAGCACGTGATTTTGAAATTGTCTGGGAAGAACAATACTTGTTTACACATCAAAATGCTTCCAAGACTGTTCGTTTGATATGTGGGATTTGTATAGCAGTTCCAAAAAAAATTTAACTTGGACCATCATTTCAAACAACTGCATAGTGATTTCACTAACAAATATCCTGTTGGATCAAATTTAAGAACGGAATTCATCAATAAAAAAAAAAGAAATCTTTAGCCGTCTAAACAATCTTTGTTCCAGAAGAGAAATGACGAAATGGAAACCATGGTGAAGGCTTCTTATGAACTTTCTTTGTTGTTAGCCGCAAAAAAAATATATTCTGACGGAGAGGAGATAATAAAAAGCAGTCTTTTAATTTTCGCCCAAAATGTCGGTGATCTTAATATCAAAAATATGGTTGATAAAATAGCTTTATCTAGAAATACCGTCATGCATCGTATAGACGACATGGGCCAGGATGTTGGAACGCAAATGGTCTCTGGACTTCAAAATTGCAAATATTTTTCATTAACTTTGGATGAAAGTTGTGATATCACTGACAATGCGCGATTAAGCATCTTTGTGCGTTACACGAACGAAAATTTTGATACTGTGGAAGAACTTGTTGATTTGCTCCAACTAGTTTTAACTACAGGTGAAGACATTTTTAAGTTCCTTAAAAATGTAATTGAAATTAACAAAGTAGAATCGACAAAATTAGACAGTGTTTCTACAGATGGAGCGCCTTGCATGGTTGGCAGAATAAAAGGTTTTGTTGCATTGCTTGAAAATTATTTGGGAAGAAAAGTTTTCAAGTATCATTGTATTATTCGTCAAGAAGCTATTTGTGCCAAGGACTTAAACTTGTCTTTCGTTGTTGACCCCGTGGTGCGCTGTATCAACAAAATACGAGCTCGTGCTCTGAATCGACGAAGATTTCCACAAAGAAACGGAAGAAAATGGCAAGTTACTACTTCATCGTAGTGTGCGCTGGCTTTCCAAAGGAAGTTCACTTGCGAGATTTTGGAGTTTGAGGGAATGTGTTTTAGAATATCTGGAAGAAAACGATGAACTGCCTAGTGAATGCTCGCTCCTCAGGAGGGAAAATTGTCTGTGGGATTTAGATTTTATTACCAATATAATGGAACATTTAAACAACTTAAATTTGAGATTACAGGAGAAAAAATTGTATTTTTCCTACCCTAGTTGGTCATATATCTTCTTTAGTGAACAAACCTTTGCTTTTTTGTCTGGGTTTTGGAGAGAAAAAATTAACTCATTTCCCAGTCGTACAGGAATTATTTGCCTAAGTTAGCAATGTTCCGAGCTATGATAGATTTAAAAATTTAATATCCATTTTGCAGGTTTCTTTAAGTGCCAGGTTTGAGGATTTTAAAGATGATAAAAAAAAATACTGAACTTTTCACTAATCCTTTTTCGATTTCTCTTCAATACATTAATTTTTACTTACCTCAGGTACAAATTGAAATTATTGACCTACAGCACCATATTACTCTAAAAAGCAAATATAAGGAAATTATTTTAACCGCAAGTGGTCCGAATTGCATCGAATTTTGGAAATTTGTGCCACCAAGTAATTTTCCAAATTTACATGATTTAGCGGTCAGATATTGTTGTAGGTTTGGATTAACATATGTTTGTGAAGAAATATGTTCTGTTATGAACGTAATTAAATCAAAATATCGTTCAAAATTAACTGATATGCACCTAAAACACCTAATTTTGTTAGCATATTCACGAGCTAATCCAAATATAGACGATTTAGTAAAAAAACTACAGATTCAAAAGCCACATTAAGAGGCTGCTTAGTAGTCATTTAAAATTAAATGTTTCAAGTTGCTTATTTTTATTTTGTACCTTAGCTACCTGATTATCCTGTAAAAATTTATCAACAATAAAATATAAGTCTCTACTTTTGTTTTATTGGTCATGCCATTTTCTTTTTACATTTTCACTGTATAGAACTTGCATTTAAAAGTATGTTTTTGGTGCAAATAACCCATAACAAGCCTATAAGTAACACGTTTTTACTTTTGTATATTTTTTAGTTTGGTGGAAAAGTTGAAAGTGGCACGCGTAATTTTTTTTATCAGATTGTCGCACGCTTCCCAAAAAGGTTGGCCACCCCTGCCTTAAATGGTTCATGGCAGGTAAGAGGATACCAGTCCTTCAATGGTATTGTTACAGCTACGAGTGTCGATACTGGAAAAGTTATTGACTTTGAAGTGTTTTCGAAACATTGTCGGTGCAAAACTGCCTTTAATTCTGTTCATGAACCATCATGTATTGCCAGCTATAGTGGAACAAGTGGAGACATGGAAGTGAAAGGTGTAACGGCGATATTTGAAAGATGCGAAGCTCATTTTGACATTCGTTACACAAAATATTTGGGTGATGGAGATCCAAGAGGTTTTTCATCAATACTTGCCCTGAATCCTTATGACACCCAAGTAGAAAAATTAGAGTGTGTTGGGCATATCCAAAGGCGTATGGGTATCCGTCTTTTGGATCTCAAAATAAAAAAACAGAGGAAATTTCCAAATTTCCAACATTTTAATTTCCAAAATTCAGAGGTATTATGGTATGGCCATTAGAAAAATTATCAATGATTTATATAACATGAAAACTGCTGTTTGGGTTATTTATATTTCCATCTTTTATCTACAAATGACATTCCTTAACACGGATTGTGTCCCTCGAGTACAAATTCATGATGAAAGTTTCAGAAAGCAAAAGCTGAATTTAACGAAAATCAATATGATCATAAAAAACATGCCCTTGTGCCATCTTCATTCATGAATGAAATTAAGCCAATTTTTAGAGATTTAGCTGACCCTAGGTTATTAAAAAAATGTCTACATGGAAAGACTCAAAACCAGTTAATAATACCATATGGTCAGTCATTCCAAAATCTAAGTTTGTGAAGTTAAAAACTCTAAAATTAGGAGTAAATATGGCAATCACACAGTTCAATATGGGCCATGTAGCCAAATTAATCATTTTAAAACATTGTGGTATTGAATCAGGTTTTAATTGTGTGTCATGCCTTAAAAAATTAGATGCACGTAGGATTCGTGTAGCCCAACGAAAGCATTTTGAGATACAAAAAAAGGTTAGATTTTGAAAAAAAAATGCAAAAAAGAAAATTAGAAGCGTCTTTTGTAGAAGCAGAGGGCAAAGAAAATGTTTCATATGCTTCTGGAAAGTATTAAAAAAGGTTAAATTGTAAAAAATATTTCTTTAAAGCCTGTTTTCTTAAAATGCAATGTTGTTCCCTTTATGTACCTTTTTCTCAGAAACTAATAAATGTAGGGTTCCTCAAATTTCCAGTAAGTATACTTTCAAAAGTTTACACACTTTAATGGAGAGGATAAAAGATATATCTAGCAAACTTTTGTAGATAACGTCTTTTTAAACTAAATTTTAGGGGGGATAGGACATTTTTTTAGAAAATGCATAATTATTTAAATTTTTAGTAAAAAGACAAAACCCTCCATCAAAATCTTATTGATAGTACATATATCCTACTGTAAAAATTTCATCTACGAGAAGCAAGTAGTTTCTGAGAAAAGGTACATAAACTTACGTAATTTATCATGGGGCTCCTATGGAAGTGCCGGACCCCCTTAAACAAGTAATAATGTTTTTGAATTTCTTATTATAACACATTTTCAAGAGAACATTTCTCTGAATTTTATTAAAATGTTCCTAATCTAGTGATGATAATTATAAGAGTCTTTCACATTGATGTCAAATGTTGTGCTGCATTGAAATATATTTTACAGTGAATTAAATTAGCAGTATATATTTTTCTCGTTTCCTACAATTTTTAAATTTTATACGCTATGATTTGAAACTTATGGCATATAAAAGCCTTGAAATGCTTTTTTTCTTGTTTCTAATACAAAAAATAGATATTTGCATTTAATTTTTGTAACATTTCCGTTTCGCCACTCAAGTGATAAAATCGCCAAAAATGATACAACCATCACTAACGGAATATTACCTCTGGTAATCTTTTACTACCACATTTACAAAACAAGTCTTGATTTTTTCTTATCAGTAACTCCCCCTCCCCCAATATTTCAAAAATGGATGAAAAAGCAAAGATAACTAATGTTTATCAATATTTTTTATGTGTATATTGTGAGTTGTTTCCAATAACGCCAACTTGGGGAGATTTGCGTCGGCAAAACGGAAAAGTACCAATTATTTATAGTTATTTTCCTTTAAACACAGTAAGTTTGCAAATGATTATTTGTCCGATTATTTAGTAGTGAGATTGGAAAGAATGAACCAACAGGCAACAAAGACACACCATGTTCATTTAAGAGTTATTTTCTCAAAACAACGAACATGAGTAAAGTAAAAAAAAAAGTGCTAAGAATTATGAATATAAGGAATTTTGGTTAAAAATCTTAAAAGAGTATGAGGAATTATCTTTGCTAAAAAAAAAGTCTGTCATATACAATTGAGTTTTCAGCGTTTTTTTAAACTTTATTGGTTGCACGTGGGAGTCAAAGTCGAAATATGGCTTGCAGTGTATAACAACTCGTAAACTAGAACTCTCCCAATCTGTCATCGAAATAAATTGTGCATGTACGAAGTAACCATGTTTTTTTAGCCTACACTGGAATTATTTGTAAGAGGAAGGTTTCTTTATTCCTCCTCCACCCTTTGAGGTACAGTAGCGAAAGTTTTGTTTTCACTTCTGAAGTTTAATTTAACCTGAAATTTTTTTATCCTACGCCTGACCTAGGCATGACCGCCATCGGTCTATGTCGGGCAGCCCAATACAGTTCTGAAACACACATGTAAAAAGAGAAATTGTTAGCAGCATTAACAGCTATTACGTCTGTAAGTCCAGGACAAGAGTTCAGGTGGTCTCCACACATATCTCCATTAGAACAAAGTGGGTACGTTGGAGAATCTACCAAGCCAAATCTAAGGTAGTCATGTCCAGTCTGGACTAAAAGTTTGCTACACCCACAGGTCTTGGCAGGTAGCAAGGAATGAGACTCTGCATTAAGGAACCTCAACTCTTTCCATTCGCCCAGTTCTTAACAATCTCACGAAGACGGGTCCTGAATCACCTGAAGTGAAGAATCAGCTGTTTTGGTAAACATAAAGTAATGAATGTTAAGAATAGTTGACTCCTTTCGCCGTCCAGAGATGGCGCCACGAACTGGACTTGGTTTTCTAGTATCCGGAGTGATTTCGGGGGAAAACGACATTCCATTCGGATTATTCAGTTGTAATGGTCGCCATTCTTGTGATTATGTTTTAGTGAAATGGTTTTCTTTTATCGTACATGTAAAGGCATGAGTGTGTGTGTGAAGTAAATATATACATGAAAAGTCGACTTGTGAAATCATTGATCCTTGCTGTTATTCATTAATAATCTTCAGTTATATATTTTCTATTCAGCTTACTAAGAAATACTTCCACAGTGTTCCTATGCCCAGCATGAAAATGGCGGTAAGTCAAAATCCGTTCGTTATACAATTCATAATTGCATTCTACATCAAACTCAAAATCTAAAGTCTCATTCTCATTCATAACATGTGGTCCGTCGAGCCGGAGAGTTATTGATGTGATTTATTCTTTGTTATTTTAATTATTCGTTTCATACTCGATATTCTTATTCTAGTGCATTTATTCTGATACGAATTCTTGAAGTATTCTTATACATTCTGATTAATATTATTCGTTTCATACTCGATATTCTTATTCTAGTGCATTTATTCTGATATGAATTCTTGAAGTATTCTTATACATTCTGATTGATATTATTTATTATTTGATTCTAGACTTATTCTTTTGTTCTATTTTGTATAAATATTTTTTGATAGTTGTGTATTTGCATTGTGTCGGCATTTGTTATTATTGGTATAGTTGTGTATTTTGTGTAGAATTTTAAAATTTCATTCATAAATCATGGCTCCAAAACAGTCGAAAAATAGTGGTAAATTTGATTTAATTATAAAAGAATTAAAAGTTTTTGAAAGTAGAATAAATAAATGCGATGATAATAAATCACGCATACGTGTTTTAAAAACCCAAGTGTTGCAATATGAAACTAGATTAACTGAAATATTCGGTGAATTGTCAACGCATGAAAGTGATGAATCATTTGACATTTATATGAAATATAAAGATATATTATTCAATTGGGTTGTTGACCTTGAACAAAAATCTGAGTTTGAGGAAGTAAAAAATAGTATTCATTTAAAGTCTTCAGTAGTTAATTTACCAAAACTTGAAGTTCCGCATTTTTATGGAAATTGCGAGAACTGGATTTCATTCAAAGAGCTATTTAAGTCTTCTATTCTAGATAACAAATCAATAAGTGATCTTGAAAAATTGCAATATCTGCAGGCTTCAGTTCGCGGGGATGCAGCCAAATTAATTCGGGGTTTTGCAATTACTGTGGACAATCTTAAGAACTGTTGGGATATACTGTGCAGTCGGTATGAAAACAAGCGACAATTAGCTCTTAGCCAAATAAATAAGCTATTTAGTATTAAGATATCCAGGGCAAATACTTCAAAATTGCTTTTGGAAATAATAGATATTTGCAATGAAGTCATTCGAAATTTAAAAACTTTGGATTTAGAAACAAATTCATTAACAGAGTTGATCATAATAAATTTTCTCATTTTAAAAGTGGATGCATGTATTAGTCAACGGTGGGAATTATCTTTGGAAACTAATAAAATTCCCACTCTTGAGGAATTTAGAGTTTTCATTGAAAGAGAAGCTCGTGGTCTGAATGAGTTAAACTTTGTAAAACCTGACATTAAAAAGGTAATGTTAAACCATTATATTCCTTTAACAAATCAAATGTAAATACTACTGTTGTCAAATGTAACCAAGTAAAATCAGGGGTAAAATTAGATGTTGGTCAAAGTAACAATTGCATTCTATTGTTGTCAAAGCCATGCCTTATTCAAATGTCCAACTTTTAATTCTATGAATGTAAATGAAAGATGGCAAGTGGTACGGAACAATAATTTATGTACCAATTGTTTGAGGAGTAACCACAGGCTTCACACATGTAGAATAGGATTCTCTTGTAAAAACTGTTCTGAAAGACACCATACATTATTACACAGATATGCAGTCAGTCCTTCAGCAGATACTCAAGCAAATTCTGCTGTGACAGTGTCTAACAATTGCACACAATTGGCAGAAGGTCACGTTTTGTTGTCCACAGCATTAATAAATGTTAAATCTAAACATGGTCAACAAATAACTTGCCGTGCTTTGATAGACAATGCTTCTCAAAATTCTTTAATTTCCAAGCAATGTGCTGATCGCTTAAAATTGCCATTAAAACACACCAATCATAGATTAGTAGGTGTAAATGAAACATTTGCTGAAACTTCGTTATATTCGACAAACTTGGAATTTTTTTCTTGTGTTTCCTCTGATAAATTTCAAGTAAAAGCTTTGTTAGTCTCGAAAGTCACTTCAGCTATGCCAAACTTTCCAATTAAATATCATGAGTGGCCTCATATCAAAGATCTAACTCTTGCTGATCCAACGTTTTATATTGAAAATGAAATAGACATTCTTCTAGGTGCTGATGTTTTTATGACAATAATTTCAGGGACTCCTATAATGGGACCCAAAGGTACCCCATCAGCATTGCCAACAAATTAGGTCATTTATTGTCAGGTACCATAAATACACCATATAATCAAAATTCATCCCTAATCTGTCACACCCTTTTAAACATAGACCATTCTTTGAAACAATTTTGGGAACTTGAATCTGTTCCTAAGGAAATTCCGTCAAAGGATGAGGATGAGCTATGTGAGTCTATATTCGTAAATTCTCATATTCGTAATGCTGATGGTAGATATATTCTAAAACTGCCATTTAGAGATGATTCAAGTCTTGGAGATAGTAAGGAGGGTGCATTAAAACGATTCTATTCTCTTGAAAGAAAACTTCGCTCTAATAATCAATTAAAGGAACAATACACAGAATTTATGGAGGAATACCAAAACCTTGGTCACATGACACCTCTCGCATCAGATGTAAAATCTCCACATTATTTCTT
>BMAO01011645.1:0-24621 GCA_019973975.1 Trichonephila clavata | reverse complement strand
ATGGAAGTCGAAGTCAAAGTTATTATACGGAAGTTGGGTTGAGTTGTACTGGGCAGGAGGTTTACCCCATTGGACATTTAAAGGGCTTGGGATTCATCTTATATATAGATTTGATCATTGTTCACAATGTGCAACCATTGCAAAAGGTAATACAATTTTTTTTATTCATTTAACTGTAACAAGTGAAGAATGAAACGGAATTAATGCAAAAACACTTCCTAATTTTAGATTGTGATAAAAAAACAGAACATTGAAGAGTTGGCGAATGAAAAATACTTCCCTTCGTGAGAAAGTGTGTCACTACAAATACATCTGTAGGTTTCATTAAATGCTATTATGTCACTGTTTTATTAAGTTGTTTACTGCCGTCTACTGGCATTTTTCATATTTACCTCCTAAATTAATTACGTGATTAATTTCTGACTAAAAAAAAAAAAAATTCTTCCCTTCGATTAACTAACTTAATCATCGAGGGGAATGACGTCAAGAGCCATCATGAAGAAAAAAGGATGTGCAACCATTATTACTTTATGTATTTGAATAATATTCCTTTCCATTTGCTGAATTAGAAAGAATTCGTTTCATCTCTTAATAATTATTATTTTTATTGATTCGAATAAATTTTTGTAATTATACAGTCAGAGACGGGAAAAAATTACATAGTTCATAAATTAGCAATATGCTACGTAATAAATTTTTATCTTCCATTCTAATAAAATTGCAAAATTAATAACTAGTGAATAATATCATATTTTTTTTAGTTTAAAGTATAATTCTTGTTATGCTTTACCATTTATACTCAATATTATTTACATATATTCGTACTGTTTGTTTGATTATGGTATCTATACGCTTAAAATCTTAATTTCAAAAAAGTATGTAAGTGAATAATTTTTAGAGATATTTAATGTCAACTGTAAAGTAGAATATACAAATAAAATTGATTTAAGAATGTTATTACAATAATAATTATTTAAATACAATTTTTTTGGGGGGGGGGGCAAAAAATGAAGAAATAAGTGACATATTTTCGAAACATTCTCCATTAAAGAAAAATGATTCTATAATAATACTATTTTGTCTATATATAGCTAAGACTTCTGTACAGAGCTTGAACTAGTATTTTTGAAATGAATAACTTAGAAGTGGATTTATTTATATTTTAATAAAAAGCACCACTCGTTATTTCACTTGATAGTAACTAAGAAAATAATGTGAATTTTTCAAAACTTATGACCTCACCGAGCTAAGCTTATGGATCAATATCTTGTGTATCAAGTTCTATGGAGCAAACGGAATTTCTGAGCTTTTAATGCAATATAGCATCCTCGAAGCTACCTCGGTGCCATAAATCTTTCTCCGTAGTCGTTAAATGAGCTCAAACAAAAGTTGTTCAATGCATGAGCATTGCTTTTGATTCCTGTGACTGGCAATTTAATTTATCGAAGGAATCAATGCAGTATAAAAATGGGGGATAAATTCTTTATCAAAATTCGTTTATTTGATTTTTAAACATTAATCTATGATTTTTATTTTATCAAACAATGTATTTTTGTAAAAGAATGTAATTTCTTAATTGTAAATCATTCATGGTCTTAAAAAATTATCTAAAATTCAATAAAAAAAAACTCTAAAGCACAGTTTTTCTTAATTTCATGTTTGTTTATTTTCAAATTACACATCCTTTAAATATGATTGTAACTTAATTTTTGATGTATACTGTTCTATATTATTTGTTCTGAATTCGCTTTCTTCAGATGTAATTGAATAAACTTTTTTAAACTAGAAAATTAGTTTTGTAGTAGAATATCAGTGCTATTTCAACTCGTGGCACGAATTCTTGGTAATCCCTACGAAAGAGAATTTTAAGCGTATCTTCCGAATTCGATTGGGAAATTCAAGCAGTTTAAAAAGAAGTAATTAATTATTTCATTTGGAACGGTTGGCAACGATAATTTTTTTACCGATTTATTTTTATTCAATCAATTGCTGTATGTAACGTTATCGTCTGATTTTATTGTTGTTCTAGTAGTTGTTCCATATGTTACGTGTTTTTTGGATTGTTTGTAAAATACTGAAAGAAAATTTTGCAATGTCTGTTTGAAATTGAACAACACGGGCCTCGGAAAAAGGAAATATATTGCAAGGGCTATCATTTTTAAGGCACTTACTCTTTAAAATTGAAAGATATGAAGATCAGACTTTTTACACAAATGAATTTTGATTATGAATCGGAAAATAAGGAATTGAAGTGAAGAAAGTATTCCAAAAAAATTTAAGACGATTAAATATTATACATGTTTTTTTTTTAATCATTTGACTATGGCTCAAAATTTCATAAAATTCCTTTATTTCTGTATTGGTTACGAAAGATAAGAGATAAGTCATAAAAATATGCTAATGTAATTTAAGTTACTTGTAAAACTATATTATACTATTCATTATAATAAGTTAATTAATTCTTACGAAGGTAATTGGAAAGGTTAACTATGAGAGATTTAATATTTATAATTTTGTTACATTTATTTTAATAAATAGTTATATTTTTGAAACTCATTGGCTTTGATGTTATATTGAATAATATATTTCCTTCAATTAAGTTTATAATGAAGTTTTTTATATTGTATTCTATATTTATTTTGTTATTTACAAGTCAGTTTTCGCTTCCCATTTATTGTTAAGACAACGATGGATATTAATTTGAATTTTAAAAAAAATGGATATAAATTTCAAATTTAAATTTATTGCCACTAAAGGAAGCAATGGTATAGTTTTGAATGCAATATTTTTGTTGACAAAAGCATAATATATAAAAAAAGATTCCTTCATTAAAATTTTCTTTTAAGCTTTTAAACGCACTATTCTTAGAAAAACTGAATTTTTAAAATAATCACATAATTTCCCTATCACATTCTATTGTTCGTACATGACTTTGAATGGAAAAAAGAACCAAACAATATGCAGGTGCAATTGGGAAATAAAATGTGTTTTCCCCCACTCCTTTACTTTTACATTAAAAATGAAAGAACAAAATATACCCGTGAATTCCATTCAAACATTTCTCTTGGTGAAGTTAAAGCAGGACTTTGTTTTGTTTTCATGATTTATTTTTTCCCTCGAAACTTATAAATTCAAAACCCCATAAAATCTAAACATCATTTTAGACAAAACTTTTCTGTTGAAATTGATTTTTAAACAATAAAAGTTCTGGAATGATGATTTAAGTAAACGAAAATGCTAATGTCTATTCTAGAAATATATACCGATCAACAATTTTTTAAATAAAAATAAAAATTAATTTTATGGACATCTGGAATTTTCCGCGTGTGTGTGTGCATTTCATTAATTTTATTAGTAATTATTATTTATACAGCGTGTCCGAAAAAGATTGTACCTTTTTTTAAAAAATTTTCTCTAGTTTCTCTAAAATACTAGTGGAATTATTTATTATAGCAGAAGTTAGTTAATATATCACAAAAAATTTTTTGTACCAAAGTTGTGTCTTAAAGATTCATTATAGGCAACCTTCCAATATAGGCACCTTCGTTGTACCTATGGGCAGATATCTAAGCGATACTCCATTTCCGTCCATACGTGCACCAACATTCATACTCTTGTAACGACAGAAAAAGAATGTACCCCTTTTCTTTATTTTTTTTCTAGGTACCCAGTGTTTAGAGAGTGGTGAAAATTGACCTGGAAGTCAACAATCATTTTCTGGGATGTTCGAGCTATTACTGCTTCCTCTCTAAACACGTCACAAATTTCTTTTTGCCTCTATCGCATTATTCTCTTTTTCGAACTCAAACAACATACAGTAGAACGTCGTTTATCCGAATCAATTGGGACCGGACAACGTTCGGATACGCGATTGTTCGGATGACAGAAAACTGAATGCGATTTATGCAGAAAATGAAACCGGACATATACGAATATTGAAAATCATCACATGCGGGAAACGTGCTTGAAATAAAAGCAAAATAGGTGCAAAATGTCGTAATTTTGCATTTATTGAGGAAAATAATCGCTTATTTTTCGCCGAACCATTGTACACCTTCGTTTTTTCGCTGTAAGGTCTCTCATTCTCTTGAGTAGTTGAGTAAGACAGCACTCTGATTGTTCTTCGTACCGCTCCATAGCTGTCTCTAACGCAGAAAACGGTGTAAAATGGTTTCTCGGCTAGAGACGCTCCACTTTCTCCCTTCGCGAGACGGTTCAATTTTTCCAGTTTTGTCTCTATGTTCAAGACGTTGCGCTTCCGTTTTGAATTTGAAATCATAGAAGTTCACAACTCAACAAAAGAGCACGTAAGCACCCCCTCACTTGAAAACAAACTGACCTAATATTCCGCGCAAATGTTTACCAAATCACACAACTGAAATTCCCCAAATATCTCTCACCTTGGGTTTTTTCATCACTTTTGGCCTCACGCGAAACAACTATTGAGCATTGCACTGTTCGAAAATGTATCCGAACTTTGGTTCGGATATTTGACACTCCGGATAATAAACTTTCGGATAACCGACGCTCTACTGTACAATGCCATTAAGTGTACTCTTTCTTCTCTCATTCGTGTTGACAATTTTCAAAGTTTAAAAAAAACTATAACTAAAATGCAAAAAAATTATGTAAATCATCAATACTGTACTAATCCACTTGTTTAAACCAGTTTCAATTGGATCAAAATTCTTGCTAAGGATCGACAATACATAAAAGAGCACGCGTTCAAAAACGCGACAGAACTTTCCCTTATATTCAATAAATTAAAGTTTATACATCCTTAGCATTTTCATTACATCCATATATATATAAGTAGTTTCAAAACCTACCTCACCTAAACGAAATATTTTTAGACCTATTATTTTTAATGAGACAAAATTTCTATTATTAATGCTAAATTCAAAAAGATGGTATATTCAATCTGGTTGCAAGATGACATCAAATCTTCTCCATTAAACTAATGAGTCACTCTATGAATAAATTCTACTACTATTACCTATTCACTGGGAGATATTTCTAAAAATAAAATCAAAACTAACCCAAGCGAATCTTCTCATTAATTTCTATAAATACTTAACAAAGATAACAAACATCGAAGTTATTACAGGAACACACCTGTATTAAGAAACTAATTATTTTGCTATCACACAGCATGTTTCTATTCTTTTCTCGTGCTTATTCTTAGATATTGCTGATACTTTGGTGACGCAGTAATGCATTTTTGAATGACTTTTAAAAAGAAAATATAATTGTTGAATGAATCAAAAGTTATCTATGAAATAACAATTATATATATATATATATTTATTTATTTATCTATATAATTTTAATATGCTTCAAAACTGATCTGATAACCAATGATTAAAATGGATAATTGAAATTTTCGGCATAATAAGGAGATATAGATACTGCAGTATTTTTAAGCACTTTAGACTGCTTTTTAAATTTATATGTGTATACGTATGAATGTATGTTTTTATATGTATGTCCATATGTATGCTTGAATGTATATATATACATATAAATAGCATAATAAAACAAAACAAAATAATAAGAGACAAAATTGTACTTCCTACAAGGATAAAAAAGAAAGAAATTAGATTTTAAGAAATGGATCTAGAAAATAAATGGTGCAAAAAAAATATCGTACTAAAATTGAATAAAAACAGACAGAACAAGAAACAGAGGTGTAGAGCTTCAAAAGAGTCTTTCGACTAAACTGGACACCTATTATGATTTCTAAAGCTCTTGTTGAAGTAGGCCTGCGATTTATAGGGTTAAGCAATACTTTATGGATCCACCTTCCCAGTAAAGCAGAAATTTTCGACATAATAGAAAAAACAGAACCATGTTGAACAATTAGGCCTATACCTATCACACGTGAATGAAACCCAAGACAGTAAAATAAAATGAAAGTATGAATAGTGAGAATAGAAAGGTTTCTCATATAGAGATGAATATTAAGAAGAAAAAAAATTTAGGAAAGACCAAGATAAAAACTTTTTTGTAAATATGCTAACCATTAAGATATATAAAGACTAAGCATCTTAGTCGGAAATCGCGTGCAAAGTGACATGTACATACATACATACACACATTTAAGGAAAGTGTAAAATATAGGATATTTGGGGAACAGCAATGGCTTGATTTGGTTCTTTATATTAAGAAGCATTTTATCTGAAATTATTAATGAAGTAATTTAGTTGCCTCATATTGTAATGATTTCTACATTTATGAAAGAATCTAACATAATTTTTTTGAGAAACTATGTTCAGATACATTTATTTAAACTCTGGATATATTATCTATGAAATATCATGGAGAGAGAGAGAAAGTGTTGAAATTATTATGCACGATCACAGCTGCGATTATTTTATATTTCCTTATTGACAGGTGAACGAACATTTAGGGAAAATATAAAGAGGCAGAATTTCACAATACCTTTCAATACTGAGCTTTACAGCACATATTGGCATTTTTAAAACGCGAAAACTTGAAACTCAGATGTTTAAATCAACCGAATTCTGATGCAGATTCGGAATTTGGTGAAATTTAAAATCAAATGTGAGAATTTAATAAAAATTTCTAAAATAACTCGCTATAATATGATTTTTCTTAAAAAAAGATGCAAGTTGTATAAACTGCATATACTCCTTCTCATGTCTTCTTGTCTCCCGAACTGTCATTTAAACCAACGGCTCTGGAACTTATTTAGTAATTTGATTTCGTTATACAGAAAGTTTTTAGTAATTTCCATTTTTACATAATTCAGTTTCAATTTCACTCAAATTAAGCGCAAAGACATGGCTAGGAACTCTTCTTTTTGCCTTCAACTAATTCAAAACCATTCTTCATGAGGCAAATTTTCATAAAATTCAAAAGTTCAGTTTACTATAAACCAAAGAGCCGAAGGGCGAGGGGGCTCTTTGGTTTCCAATATTTTATGTTAAAATAAAATATAATCAAATTCTAAACTTCTTGAGCTACATCTACACGATGCTGGGTTTTGGTTTTCTAATGTTTAAGATATTAAAATTGTACAATGTTAGAGAACTGTTGTATATCAGTTAATTTTTTTTTCAATGATACTCTACAGCTATATGAAAAAGTAAGATATCGTGTACATAAAATAAAAAATTCTCAAAAATGAAAAAAAAAACATGTTTCCCCCCCTCTTTTTGTGATCTGAAGTAAATTTCAAATGCTTTGCGATATGAGTAAAGTATTCCAGAGTAATATGTTTCTCAAAAAGTAAGAATAATTTTAACACAAATGGGTGTATTTCAGTAACTAAATGTTCAGTGAATAATCTGGTTACGATAAATTTGAATTTTTAAATCTTTGTATGATAAGACATAAAGAGTATTATACTCAGAATATGATGAATTGTGCAAATATAAATCACATCACAAACGTTGTACAAAAAGGTAAATGAAATTTTCAATAAAGAATAATTCTACAAAATTAAGGCAAAAAAATTTCATATTAACCAGTCTTTCTATCATTTACACATGTTGCAAACATTAATTTACAATCAACTTTTTGTTTCCTTGTTTATTATGAAAGCAAATCTTTCTGTTTCTGAAAGCTAGTTTTTCTGTAGTATCATTTGAATCAAGAATATTTTACTGCATTTATTTTTATTATTTTTTATAAAGAAAAATTCAGAGAATTTATAAAGTTAAGTGAATTCTAGACCGGGGATCGGTATACTTTTAAGAAAGAACCAGTTGTTAGTGAAA
Source organism: Trichonephila clavata (assembly GCA_019973975.1). Lineage (NCBI taxonomy): Eukaryota > Metazoa > Arthropoda > Arachnida > Araneae > Nephilidae > Trichonephila > Trichonephila clavata. The sequence continues at coordinate 16,879 of BMAO01011645.1, read as the reverse complement.
CAAGATATCGAAAGTATCAGACACCTTCTTGATATGAGCTACCGGGTAAAAGGTCCCCCATCCCAGCAACAATCCGATTAATTAATCCAATTATTGCTACAATTAATATTTTTATATTATTTAAATAAAGTTTTACACACAGGCATTAACATTTTGCATTCCTTCAAAAATGAAGAAATATTGCAGATATTATTTATTTATTTTTATTTCTATAGCTCAATGCAAGTGCAATCAGTGTCAAAATATCAATGCTAAGAATTAAACTTTGAAGTTTCGTAAAAAAAATTCAATGCCAGTTCTACCTTAAGTACTACTTTTTTGAAATTTCATGTTTACACTAATAATTAAACTTTATAAAACCGTTCCTGCATAGAAAAGTGTGTTTTTTGGAAGATGTATTCCAGCAAAGAAAACAAGTATTGATGCATATAAATCAACATAAAAGTACTATAAAAGTACATTGAAATATATATATATATATATAATTATAAACGAAAATCTTAAAATTAGCTTATGTAACACGGAAAATTTACAAAATAAAATTTTTTTTAATTAGATTTCATTAAGCAGGACATTATTTTCACTGTCTCCTTTGTAAAGGAAAGCAAATAATAAATGTATGTTTTGATTTTATTTTAATATGATAAAAAAGTTTGTACATTTTTTTAAGTCCAAAGGAAAATACAAAATAAATCAAAAGTAAAGTCATAATTACTGTTTGCAGTTTTAAAGAAATGGAGTAAAATTGAAGAAATTACTGATTTAAAATTGCGTCGACTCTCTCTTTGAAAAAAAAGTGATTTCCTGAAGGCAATGGCGTAGCTAGGTATTTAAAGGCCCTAGTACAAAAAAAATGAGGGCTCTATCTTAGTTGAATTCTATCAAATATAAAAATATGGGAATATTTTAAATATATACAAAGCTACAATTTTTACTTACAGTCTTCTCTTTCTTGGCTTTTTTTGCGATTAAACGCACCCCACTTGGTTTCTGTCTTTCTTTCTTTTTTTTGTAATCTATAATTTTGGTTTCATAATTTATCTAATACGATTTGTATGTGCTCGAGTATTTACTGACGTTAAAAGGAAGCAGAAGCGTAATGCTACACTATAAAACGTCGTTGGAGAATCCCTAGCTATTAATTTATTCGGGAGGATCGAACTCGCATCCAACAGAGGGCTTAGAGGTACAAAATAGTCCAAGGACATAGATAGGAAATGATACAAAAATATGCATGAACAAGAAAATTTATTAAAATATTATTATAATTATTTAAAAATTATATATCTGCAAAAGAGCAGAGGAGGGGGGGGGACAAAATTACATCAGTAAAATTCCTTCATCATACGAGAAGATTGCGAAATATTGAAACAGGGAACTAGCTTATTATGAATCATATTGTTATTAAAAATAGAATGTAACTAGGAGGAAATTGCTTCTTGTGTAGGTTTTTTAAGATGTAATAATAAGTATGGTAAGATTTTTCATGGAACTTGAAGTTTATTTTCAAATAACAGTCTATAGGAAATATTGAAAATAACAAGAGTTTTTCAATAAGTAAAGTTCGCAACACTGAACAAACAACGAAAAGAATTTAGAAGTGAAATCCCTATAAATTCGAAATTACTTTCAACTGAATTGCGACGATTACAGTTATGTGTTGCAACCTTTTATAATTATTTATTAAATTTGGGTGAGTGAGTGATTTTGGGTTTATTGGCGCAAGAGCCGATTTCGGCTATACTGCGCCAAACATTTGTTTTAATATCTGTGGTCTAGACGGGAAGAGAGAAAGAAAGAATGAATTGAATGACAAGAAAGAGGGTCGAAAATAGAGAAGGATCACTAGGGTACCCCGGGTTCGTGAAGCCCGTGTTTACCAAAGACAGTAAACCCCGTGGGAAAAGGAAAAGATCACTAGGGCACCTCGGGATTGCGACACCCGTACTCACCTAAAGAAGGCGAGTCCCCTGAGGGAAAAAACATTTCTATTGCACCGACCGGGAATCGAACCCGGGTCACTTGATTTGGAAACGAGCATTCTACCATTGAACCATCGACGCCACTTATTAAATTTGGAAGATCACACAAATTCGGCTGCCCTTGTGTATAGATATCTTTCTTAGAATCTAAAGGAATTCATGATATCAAAAAGAGTGTTGTAGATCGCTATTAAGCAGTGCTCCTCAAACTTTCAATATTTGCGACCCAATTTTCAGTCATAATTTTCATCGCGCCCCACTTCTTACAACAACAATGTACTGAATGCAATTATAATGTACTTTGATGGTAAAACTACGATGCAATACGACTTTAATTATAAGCGCACTAATTAGATAAATATTAAGTTCGACGTTGAGCGACATCATCTTCTCATCATATAATGAATAAAAATTTATGCTGATACAAATCATTCCCAATTCCTGTTGTTACATGTTATAAATTCTTAGATTTTGAACACGTTTCATATAATAGCGTGAACTCCACACGGAACGTGTTTTTATAGACGTATCGGTAATCAAATTTTGTTTTACACAAACGAAAACAAAATTAAATTAAATTAAAGTATAAAATTTAAAAAATAAAATCTTATTTTATTGCCAAGAAAACATAAAATATGCAAAATTGCAAGTTTTTTTATTAACAACTTTTTGTGTAAGTAACATTAAATTGAAAAAAACTATAAGTACTATAAATTTTGGCGCCCCCTGCCCCAGGCACCCTTGTGCGGTGAACAATTTTGCCAACCCCACGCGGCGGCCCTGATTTTGCGAGTGAGGAATTATAGATCTAAATGCCTATTTCGTCAGAGACTGTTTTGGGAGTCAAGCAGACTGTTAAACATGAATTCAAAGACTTCATGCAACGTGGTGTTGATCTTTCTGAAGCCTAAAGAATCTGTTGAGATCAGAGCAGTGATACTCAACCTGAGGCCCACCCATATTTTCTTAGTAGCCCGGTCATGGCCCATTGCACTAAGAAATTCAGTTATTCATGAACAATGTACTTAAAATTTTTGTTGGAAATTCTACCAATCAAGCAATCACATATATCAATTTTGCTATTAATATGCTTTTTTTTTGTAGGTCGAATGTAAATAAGGGGTTTTGTCAGGGATGAAAGGAAATCTCAAAATTATGGCATAACTCAGTAAAAAACGCATAAAAGCAATTATTTGTGTATATGTTTGATAGCGAAATTAATATAGTATTAAAATAAAAGCCAAAAAAAAAAAGGGAGTTTAACATTTTTATTAATTTAACTGTGTCCAATGTTCCTTTGATCTTATAAGAAATTGACATTCCTTCTTCCCTGTGACCCGGCTTGAGTTGTGGAAGGAACTAAATAATCAGACGACATGATGAACTTCAATTATTTACTTATCACTATATTCAACTCAGACACAAATAACACTCTAAATAAGATAACTTTGATCAGTCAGAGGACGGGGGTGAGACGAGATGGCTTGAGGAGAATATATTCAATCATGCAGATCTACCTTTAAGATAACTTTATGCAGAGCTTGTTTATTAATGACCGCGCTAATAACTTAACTCTCTAACTTCTACTTGATTAAAGATCACAGTACCTGAACTCTCACGGTCTTCTAACCCTTGCGTTACTTTAACACGGCTCCAACAGTTAAACTAAGCATTTTCTTAATATTCCGACTTCTTGCTTCCTACACTGTTTACGTATACGTTTCACTGCCAATTTACCTCACTTCTCATCTATTCACAATCTACTTCACTTCCAATCTATTCTCACTTCACTTCTAACCTATTCTCAGTTCACTACTAACTTATTCTCACTTCACTAACTCTCAAACTCGCAAAAACGGAATATATATATTAAACTTAATTTGCATAATCACGATTTCTGTCTTCGGAGAAAGTTGGTTGAAAAAATGTTTCCCCAAAGGTTAATAGAAGGAACAATATAGATTCGTCACCATCTTATATAGCTTTTTTTTCTCCATTATCGTCATGTTGTGACCCGGTGGGAATAAAGGTTGAGTATATCTCTGGATTCGAGTCTCATTTTGTGCTGATTCTTGAATTTAACTTGGCGAGTAAGCGTATGAGCGATTGAATATTAACGTCGCACTATTAAGCTACTCAAGAGCTTTTGGTGATGGACCTCGTAATTTTGAATCAAGGTCAAGTGAAGACGACACCTGACCTGGCACCGCCCTCTCCTAACTTCTACACCATACCAACGGGAGCAGGGCCGAACGGTGACCTTTGGGGGCCCTGGGCAAAAGATACATGGGGGCCCCCTAAATAATTAAAAAGTTTGCCATTTTCCTAAAAAAATTTTGTGAGGAAAAATTTTAAATATACGAAACTCTCTCTTAATGGTTTTTTTTATTTCCAACAATTTAAATTCGTTATAAACAATAACATAATTTACAAAAAAAAAAAAAAAAAAACTTTTTCTACACTTTTGTTCAGCAAATTATTTTATTTGCTCATCACATTTTAAGTCTTTAGTGAGATCAGTATTAATAGAAAGAAGTGATAAATAAGTAAGTCTAGTATTTGTCATTGTTTTCCTATATTTCTATATAGAATATTTTAAAGAATGTATGTTCCGCTTCACTAGTAACAGGGAGTGTTATAAAAATCTTTAAAACGGTATACATATTCGGAAAAACGCCAAGTTTCTTTTCAAAAATTAAATGTAACATATCACTACAAGTATAGGACAACTCAGTTTGTTTTAGATATGTTTTTGAGTTGAACACCTTCATTTACGAACTGTTGGTCTACGTCATCTGAATAGGGAGTACACTCTCCAGATGGACGTTCTGGATCCATCAAAAATTTAAATACTATATTCTGCATATACTTGACTTCTATTTAAATCAAGGGTTAGCTTATCTAACGAAACAATAAGCGTATCCCTTTTAAATTTTTCTGTCCCATACAGAGCTTTTTTTATCAATTTATCTGCAGATTTTGAAATAACCCGTCTCTTGTTTACATCACTATATTCTGTTTCTACACTAGGACTTAATTTTTTGGCTGCATCTTGATACTCCTTTGGTTTTTGATCTGATTCATATGCATTACATTGCTTATAAACGTTTTTATTGACATAATTAACTCATTTCCTTCACAAGTGTCCAAGCTGGAAGTTAATAATTTTTTGTTAACTGAATTAAATCTTTCAAAAATTTCTTCCTAAAATTTTATTGAAATAGCACTTTTGAATATTGTTAATTTATTTTAAAAATTTCCTACTTTTTTCGAAAATCCAATTTTTTTGTTTGCATTGTCACTAAATGTTTTAAGAATATTCATGTTATTACCATAATTATCTTTTAAGGCTTCAACAGCAGTGACAAGACTATTTGGTCTAACTTAAACTTTTAAAGGTAAATTTCAGTTTAATTTCACGATTTAGAAGTTCCCACGTACGGTCGAAGCAGAAAAGAAAACATATATTTGTTACTCTAAACCAAAAAAGTTCACTATTTCAGTTTCAACCAACTGCACCAACCAGACTAAGAGAACGTGCAGCGCACGATACATAATTAGCGAATTTTTTTTTTCTTTTAGAAGAGCTTACACACCATTGTATCAACCGGACATAGTGGCAGCGTTGTCAAATGACTCTCCCCTACAATTATCCAGAGTGAGTGAGTGAGTGAATGAATATTAACGTCCCACTGTTCAGCTACACGAGAGCTTTTGGGGACGGTCCGCATAATTTTGAACCATGGTCAAGTGACGCGGACGACATCTGAGCTGGAACCCCCTCTCCTAACTACCACACCACACCAACGACAGGACGTTTGAGCTCTCGACAGATTTAACGTGCATCGCTCCCATACACGGCGGGTTTTCAGAGGTACTGAGATCGAACTCATGACACCCTACAATTATCCAATAGCAGTCTATTTATTTCTAAAAATTCTTGTAGATAATTAAATAAGTATAATCCAGTGTGAGTACTAATCTCTATCAATGAGACACATCTTTCATACACTTTTCCCCGAAAACAATATTGTAGTACAATAGCAAATTGGTCATTGTGGGACAAATTTGGTGTGGAATCCATCCCAATTGAATAGTACTTTGTGTAAACTTTATTTATTTGAGTTGTAATTGTTTTAATGATTTGCTTGCCCACGATCTAGATTCTTTGCTAATATATCGTTTTTGATAAGTACGATATTAACGATTTGTCGTAATTCTCACTGTTTAATATGTTCACGAATGAATGGGTCAAACTCTCTGTTAGCAGTTCCAGGGCACCCATAAAATTACCATTATGAGGAGAACCAAAAACTTCCTCGGTACGTTTAAATGCTAAACCTCTTATAGCCAAATTACTGTACTACCGCAATAACACGTTTGAGGACATTGTGGTAATATCATATTGTGTATCTTTTCTTAGTGGCTCCTGTAACTGTTTATCTAACATGGGAAGGCCGTGACTAAGGAAATTCATTTGGGGACGAGTTTTTGTGTAATAGTTTTGTGTAATAAATTCCTTTAGGGTGTTCAACCGTCAATATAATAGCGCCAAATAGACAGTCAGTTTCGAGAAAATGTCTTCGAAATCTATACTTAGCTTTTATACAATTAAGTTTTTCTTCAGCTCTAGTGATGCAGTAGCATAGGTGGTAGTGCACCTGCATTCCGCGTGGTCTGTCAGGGTTCGAGTAGCACGATCGACTTGTTTTTTTCCCAATTCATTTAATTATTTTTACAATTAAAAAAGATTGTTTGAAAAGCCTTATTAAATATTTTATGTAATTATTTTATATTTTAAAAACGAAAACAATTACTAAAATTATAAAAATATTTATATTATATTTTATAAATATGTTATAATATTAATTTATTATTATAATACTAATTATTATAATATTATTAATAAATAATATTTATTATAAAATTATATTATATTAAATGATATATTTTATATAAATATTTTGTATTTTAAAAAGTAAAATAATTACAAATAGTTATATAATTAAATAAAAAAAAATTATATGTAAAATTGTTTATGATATTTTTTATTACCATTATTTTATAATTATATAAAATATTTGATAAGAAAAATTATTTAATTGTAAAATAATTAAATGAATTGAAAAAAGCAAGTCTACCGCGTCACTCGAACCCTGACAGATCGCAAAATTCAGGTACGCTATCACCTATGCCACTGCATCGCTGGAGCTAATTAAAGCTTAACTGTATAAAATGAATTGTTTAGTATGAATTTCGATTGCTATTTTCTCCAAATTGACTGCCTATTCAGCGCTATTACATTAAGGGTTGAGCCTCCTGTGGTCTTCAAACTGTGTTTCACGATACCCTGGGGTTCCACGAGTCACAATGAGAAATCCAGTAGAAATAAGTACGTATGCAAAATGGATTCACGTTCTATATGAAGTTTATAAGTTACGCAAGTATCTCTTAAGCTCACCCCCCCCCCTATTCATTAAAACTGAAAATTTTATTTATATATAATAACTTTATTTTGCAACACTTTTTAAACTTTTATTATGAAGTAATAAAATGTTTAAACTTTATATATTCATACTTTCTACTAGATTGTGAATTTTCTATTGTTTACTATCTCGGGTTCCACGAGATAATTTTATACTCTCGTTAGTGTATAAAATGTCTTTCAAACTAAATAGTTTTCTAATGGAAAATGCCCCTTTTTACATTTGTGGAAACCAACACCTATAATGAAGCAAAACGAACAACATGTTAACAGTTGATGTTAAAATCTAAATTTTGGGTTTCAAATTCTCTCTCATGTAAAATACACGGGATTTCCCACACATCTATAAACATTTTTATGCCATTCAGAACATTGTGTTTAATTGAAATATATATCTTAACGTAAATGGATACAAAAAAAGTATAAAAGCAAATTAAACTCAGAATAATTAATGCGATTGCACTTAATCTCAACAGACGTAGACTTCGACCGTGTGAAAAAAAGGAAGCACATATCTCAGTTACTAAATATAATAATGCATGGATAGGTGATACTTGAATGAGTAAATTATAATAACAAAATTAGATTAGAATTTTTTTTAATAATAAATGCAAATACTTTTTTAATTGATTTTACATGAAGTACCTGTAACATGTTAATGTACTTTAAATATTATTTTGAGACATATTCTTCGACGTATGTGTTTGAAATTGGGTTCCACGAAAACACTTTCTAGTTCAAGTCGTTCCACGAAAGCACCTTCAAGTTCTAGGGGTTTCGTGAGTAGAAAAAGTTTGAAGACCACTGTGCTAAAGGAGTACTGCTAACACACAAAGTCTTGTCCCCAAATGTAAAATATACTTATTTTCTTTTCGTGCCAACCAAATTAACGCTAAATTTTTATGTTCAATAGAATTTTCATGATTTTCTAAACAGCTTGTTCAGAAAAGTCAGTTGTGTATTAAGTATTTGTTTTAGAAAAAAGTTTACAGGTCAAACAAAAACATTACGAATGCTAGTTGAATAACATAGCCAAGATCTTTCCAGCACTTGGCAATTTTTAAGTTTTTTCATGAGATGATTATTCGAAAAAGATCTTTTTTGTCCTTTGTATTCTCTTACCGAAACAGAATATATATTGTTTGGATTTTTATTTTGAAAATAACTCATTTCATGTGAAAGGATACAATCAATAAAATTATTACTTAGCGATAGCGATTTAGGCCACGAACCCACGTCAACGTATATTTTAAACTCAAACACAACATTTTGTAAACACTTTTCGATTGAGGAATTACTGATGTCTTCTGTCTGAACAACATATTTTTAGAAGGCTGCTGGCCTCATCAAGATCTTGCATATTTTCCTCATTAATATTTGCTTGTCGTGTTTCTCTGTTTTCTTTGGCTAAGTTCCTTTTTCTTTCACTTCATTGACGAAACGTACACCCCTGCAACCCAGCATTGCGGGGCCCCCAAGGTTCTAGGCGGCCCAAAGCCTATGTTTATGCTATGGTTTTTCAATCCTTTGTAAGATCCGGTTTGGGACCCAAAACTTGATTGTACCTATTGCACAAAAATAAATGGCTACAGCAAAAGTGTCAGTACGCTTGTATAAGTGCTCGATGCTCATCGGCACCGTCCTATGATAGAGCCTCTGTCTATTAATTATTAATTTCCATGTATTCGGTGGTAAGGCGGAAGAACAAAAGTAAATTGTGCTCTTGCTCTCGAAAATAAAAATGAAGTTTGTATGGTATTTTGGGTATTATATTTTTGAAATGTATTTTTTTACTAGTTGATTATTTTATTACTATTTTGATTGTAAGCATCTTTTTCTGTTTGTTATCTTCAACAGGGAACGGGGGCCCCTAGAAACCGGGGGGCCCTGGGCTGCAGCCCAATAAGCCCATACGTAGATCCGGCTCTGAACAGGAGGACATTTGAGCCTCACCAGACTTAAAGGGCATCGGTTCCCTCTATACGGCAGGTCTTCAGCGGTACTAGGCTTGAACTCATGACACGCCGCCCACGATTTCATACCTTGGCCGCTAGGCTACTGGGAACATGAGTTTAACTTTGTAATAAAGATCTTGAAACGTCTTAATTTCTGGAAGAGGGGAGGGGGGGGAGACATTAAAACATCAAAAACTTCGAGGAAAAACGAGATACCAGTTCACGTGTACATTCTTTTCATTTGATCATGGTTCAAACTTACGAAATATAGTACTGGTGCCCTCTTTATCTATTGAAACTAATAAGTATCTTAAAGGTAAATGATTATATTAATGACTGTTATTTTAGTGTCAGAAAAGGTCATAAAAGGAATTTGTCCGAGGAATTAAGCTTGAATACTACTATGTTGAGAAGATAATAAAAGGCGACTTTCACCTTTAATGACCCCAGTTCTGATGACGCCGGTTAAAAATCTGACTCAAAAAGAATGTGATGAAATCATGGAAAAACTTCCAGAAAACTTCTCAAAGTTTTTTACCAATTAATTCTGATTTTTTGTGGCAGTTCAATCGCCTTATTAGCGACAATTAAGGCCAAAATGATAGAAAATAAAGAGTTGATTCGTTATCCCATCAACACGAACATCAACGAACACGCTTATCCCGTTCATAAAACAGATAACAAGGCCTCATATAAACATTTCGTTTTAGGTTGTCTTTTGTAAACATTACCCCCAGTTTCGGTTTATATTTATTTACCACGTGAAATAATCTTTCCACGCTGCAATCCGTTCGCGCTGAAAGTCTAATATCATCTCTTTCATTCTCTGTTACGTAGTTGACAGTTGGTAAACAACAGCACATGGTACCGAAGTTATCTTCGTATCCGTAGGTTCAAAATCAAAGCTCGTGACGTCAAAGATAAGGGATCGGTTAATTCGGAGAAAAAAGCGTAACCAGAAGTTAGTTTATATTTAGAAAGTTTGTTTACGAATTCACAGGCAAGTTTCAATTATGGAAATCTTGTAATCTCTTTTATCTATCTGTCGCCGTACAATTTCCATAAAAGTTGGACGGGGTAATGAAATAAAATACGATAAGTGTCTTATATAAAAATATATACGACTACACACTCTCACTTGTTGATAGTATGTTTCATGTTTCTTTGATGAGAGAAGACGATTATGGTAATCTAAAAGAAGTGAGGATGTTGCTGGAAAAAGTGGCAACTTGGAAAGTGGAAGTTGACATAAGTGCAATATGGTAATCTGGTTTCAGATTAGATAAATACGAATTAATGTGTTACGGTGTCTGTTTACATACCAAGATTACCTAATAAGAATCCTAATTTTGAAGACATACAGTAGTTTTTCTTATGTATAGTACTCTCTCTCTAAATAGTTCATTACCTTAAATTATATTTATGATAAATAAAAATATATAGTTTTTTGTTGTTTGTATTACATTTAAAATTAATTCGTAAAGTTGAGGTACAATATTTCATTTCATTGTTTCTTATGTCAAAAATCCCTTTCCAATGTTTAGAAAGAATTATGGTGGTATAAAGAGATGAAAAAAATATCACAGATTTATATTTTATATTTAACTCAATGATTTAAACCAGCAATACTCAACCTGCGGCCCGCATGTGGTACATGGACCATTTTAAGTGGCGCGGTCATAATATTAACGTCGCACTGTTCAGCTACACGAGAGCTTTTGGTGACGAACCGCGTAATTTTGAACCATGGTCAAGTGACGTGGACGACACCTGAGCTGGCACCCCCTCTCCTAACTACCACACTACACCAAAGAGAGGACGTTTGAGCTCTCAACATATTTAACGTGCATCGCTCCCCTACATGGCGGGTCTTCAGTGGTACTGGGATCGAACTCATGACACGCTAGCCATGCCCATTGCTCTGAGAAACTCATTTATTTATAAAAGTTTGGCGGGAAATTCTTTGTTAAAAAATCAAATACACAATCGACTCACGATAATTCGAAGGGACCAATGAAGAACTTTGAATTATCAAGAGGGTAAAAAAAAAAATCCCGTAATTTATTTCTAACACACTTAAATTTTAAACTAAAAACAACAATTGTGTACATTTGTTTTTAATTACTTTAAAATATTTTTAGAAAGTACATGTCATACAATATAAATATTATAGAGAAACTTAAAGTCGTGTATTGAAATATTACATTTATGTAGTAATTCTCGAGCAGGACTCTTTCAGGCCCCGCCAAATTTCTTCCATTCCTCATTGGAAATAAAATCGTTTCGCACCGGGTCCCTTTAGACACTGTCCCTAATATAACTGATTCTTCTAAGCAGGGTCCAGTATGGCCCATTTCCTATTTGGTGTCACATGTTTTAAGGTATCCGACGGGTTGCGACAACATTTTTTTTTTTAAAGGAGATATGGGGATTTTTTTTTGTTAATTTTAGATTTCTTTAGTGCATTTTAAGAAAAATGTGCTAAAATTAAGAAGAGAAAAAGAAATTATTATAACTAAAATGGGAAAAAATAGGTAAAACTTGACAAAAAAAATAGCATAAACGCAGCCCATTCTGCACCAAAGGTTTATGAACAAATTTTCAATTTTTTCAATCTAATGTGTTGCTATATTATTCAATTTTGAAATGACCTTCAGGATAAGAGATATTTTCTTTTTTACAAAAACTAGAGCACTTTATCTCAGTTATTATATGAAAATGCTTAAAAAGACAGTGATAATATTCACATAAGGGACTGTAAATTTTGTAAGAAAAAAAAAGTGATTGATAAACCTGAAGGTTAAAACGATTCTACTATTATACAGAATTTACAGAAAAAATTTCCAGTTAATTATGTTCAAAACTTTTTGAGCAATCGCTGACCCCGTTTGATTATTTTCAAAAAATCACATTTCCAGTAAAACGCGTTTTTAAGTATATGCCATCTTGCTTCAAGTAATGGCATCTACTTTTACTAAAACACTTGTAGTTTTTGTTCTGGTCAACGGAAAATGATAAACTTGGTATTTTTATAAAGCTAATAACCCATGAAATAAAATCATTAAAAAAAATTGGCAATTTTTGGCAAAATTCACAGTTTTAGAGTTGTAGGATAACTTAAGTCACACAGATCAGCCATAAATCATTATATCAGTCCGACGCAAGAAACATAATCCTATGCATCTCTTCTTCACAATACGGACCATCTTTTCTAATCACGTAACAAGGCCGCGTGTTAAACGAAAGATATGGACGGCTGACAACAGGTGAGGCCAGAGCTGTCCACATCAAGAAGGAAAGAAATAAAAGTGCATTTTAACAGAGAAACCGGGAAATACAAAGAAGAGGTAGCAGATAACTGGTCATCAAAGGAGCTACGTTACAAGGGAGACACGCAGATGCAATATAACATGAAACATGTAAGCTCCGACCTGTTTGTTATAGGACTCTAAATAGTAAGTGCTGGAATTGTCGACAGTTTTGTAAGATAACTTCGAATTATTTCGTATTGTAGTCTGGCCAGCCACAGCTTTTATTTCGAAATATTGAGCGTACCAAAACGGAATGTTTTAGTTCGAAATATCAAGAGTTTTTCTAAGGGCTGAGCATATACTTCGAATTAGCGAGAGGTTCGTATTATCGAAAGTTTGAATTAGCGAGGGTCAACAATATATCAATTTTGCTTTTTGCTGCCGATGTCGTATGGGAGCGAATTGATATTTTTTTTTTCTGATTAGTGATAATAGACACCAGTGGAGTAGCGGCCATTTTATGAGTGGCACTAATTTTTAACTGTCTTTCATATCTTGCAAGTGAAAAATATTCAAAGAAAATAGATTGTTTCAAGACGATTGGGAAGTTGACTATTTTGTAGTGAAAAACAAGCATGGTTCAGCAATTGTTTGATTTGTCACAAAAGTGTATTTAAAAAGTACCAATAAACAGGAATCGTTCAATAACATTTTTTCTCGAAGATCTCTTTCAAGAGATGATAAATAGGCTTTCTTCAATAATCTTTACAACAGCAAAAAAGCCTTTTGTCAGTGGTAATGTTACAGTGATAAAACAAAGGCACCCTGTGTAATTTTTTTATATCATTGGTAATCATATGAAACCGTTTACTGATGCAGAAGTTGTAAAAGAGCGATTCTTAAATGCTTCCAATTTAGAAAAATCCAGCTACAAAAATAAAAAAATAATTAAAAAAGCAAAATAGAAGTTTTATATTTTGATCAATTTTCACATTTTAAATTTTCTGTGTTATTTTGGTCTTAAGTCATTTCTCTCCCCCCTCCTCCATTAATCCTCATGTTGCGGCCCACGTGAATAGCCATCATATGTATGCGTCCCGCGTGAAATAGCTAACATATGTGTGCGGCCCTTCAGAAAAAAAAGATTGAGTACTCCTAATTTAAACCATTTTGCAATTTTTCTTTAAATGCTTTTGAGAAATCTTATAAACCAAAAATTGATGCAGCTGAAAAGATTCAATAATTTATCCAGAAAAAAGTTGTATAATACTTATTGCTACATTATCATAGCAATGAGTGTGAAATGGTTTTGCCCCCCCCCCATCAGTTTCACACTCAAAATCTTCTTTTCTTAAATTTTTCCAGATATTTTGTTCTTGATAGTCTTTGATATTTAACATTACAAGTTTAATTTTACAAGTTTATATGTTTTACGTATTTCACGGAAAAGAAACGTATAGCTTGTGAAACTTTTCTAAAATTTCAATTGTTTTATATTATATAATTTTACTGCGTCCGATGTGTATTATTTTTTTATTCAATACCATGTTCAAAAACCGAAACCATTTAAGCCAATATACAAAATACTGAAGTGAACTGCATTTTCTAGTTTTGCACTTAACGACGCATTGATGGCTGAACTGCTCTATTTCCTAAAGCAGATTATCACGCTCCACCATCAAGCGAATTTAATTTGTAGTTCGGCAATGCACAAGACCAACTTTTATTTAAATAGGGTTATCGTATTGTAACGGGTCTATTCACTTTTTTGCTAATAATCCTCTTGAGGAAATACTTTCTTTAAATATTATTTAATTGATAACTTCCTCCCGAAGAAGAAGACGCGATATATGTGAATTGTGTCGTGTATTTAAGTATTAGCTTTCGGATTTGAGATGGAGAGGCTAGAAGCAAAAGGATAGCAGTGAAGCTAGACGAAGGTGTCTAGCTAGACTGCTGCTGAATATTTATAATTGACGATGGATCAATTTGATATTTAAAACAGATTTGCGTTGACTTAAAAAAAGTAAGCTATTAAATTTATACTAAATTAACTTATATCGTCTTCTTCGTTCATGCTCCCTTGGTTAGCTTGGGGTGCAATTCCTAACCTTTGTTGTTCAAATTTGTTAAGCTTGTCAATAAATTGTGTTGTTCTGACCTGTGGCTAGTTTTCCTTCTAATTCTCGTACACTGATGGTTGTGGAAAACCAACCATCATTACAGTATTTATAGATACAATAATCTTGCACAGATCTCTCTTAAAATAGTCTTTTGGGGCTCCCCACATTTATTCTCTTTTTTTTTTTGCCGCAATAGGAAGCAGCACTAGAAAGTCTTTTTGATATCACATTCTGTAGGATGTCTCCTCTGGACTGAAATCTGATCTTTAAAAGTTTCTTTTTTCTGGTCTTTTTGGTCAATGAGGATCTCCAAAATTTGTACAAAACCTAACGGAATACAGTTGTTCGAGTTTTTCTGTCATTTTATCAAAAACGAAAATACGACATCATTCCCTTAAAATTCTTCACTCATTGGCGATCTATCTGCCAGTGACTGATAAATTTTCAGACGGGGGGGGGGGATGCACATTAGGATTGCCTACATATATACACCAACCCCCCGTTAGTTTTATTTTTATGCTCGAAAAAATATAGATGGATACCTTGTAACGGGTCTATTCGTGTTCTTACTAATAGCCTCTTGGGAAAAAAAGGTCTTTAAAATTTATTCTACTGAATGCCTTCCTCCGAAAAAGATGTGATTATGTAAATTTAGACTTGTATAAAAAGATTAAACTTTCGAGTTAAGAGAGTTAAGACTGCTGAGAGACGGATAGTGGTGATTGACCAGCGTGAAGGTAGGAAGGAGGGCGTTACTTATTTGATTAATATTAAGGGGGTCCGGCACATAAAATTTCGAAAATTGATCGATTATTATTTTTTTTTAATATTTTCTAAAAGTTCAAATATTTCTGTTTAAAACGATATATCAATGAAAAAATACCATAACTAGGAGTATTTTTATTAATTTTTTTAAATGAAGCTACTCCTTGACGCGCATCCAATGAGCCCTGCTCGGAGCACCTGTGTTTTCCCTTGTATAAGTTTCTGATGAGCGCGAATCCATATGATGCTCAAGTGGAAAAATTAGAGTGTATTGGGCTTATCCAAAAAATTATAGGTACACGTCTTTTGGATCTTAAAAGTGAAACAGAGAAAAAAAGTTAAGTGATGGAAAAAGCCTAAGAGGGTCGTAGCCGATTCACCGACTTTTTAACATCAAAAATCCAAAAGTACTTGTATTATGGTGTGGCAATTAGAAATAATATCAATGATCTACACAGCATGAAAACTGCTGTTTGGGCTGTTTATTTTCATCTTCTGTCTCCAAACGAGAGTCCTCAACTTGGACTGTGTCCTCCGATTATAAATTCCTGATGCAAGTTTCAAGAGACAGAAGCTGAATGTAACAAAAGGCACTATGATCATAAACACATACACCACAATGAATTGAATGAAGCCAATTTTTAGAGATCTAGGTGGTCCTATGTTATTAAAAAACGTTTAGATGGAAAGACCCAGAACCCAAATGAGTCTGTTAATAACACCAAATGGTCAACGTCAGTGATTCCAAGATGTACATTTGTGGAACTAAAAAATCTAAAATTAGAGGTATATATGTCTGTTGTACAGTTCAATGAGAGTCACGTAGAAAATTAATGATCCTAAAACATTGTGATATTGAATCTAGTTATAAATGTATACCATGCTTCAAAAAACTAGTACACGTAGGATTCGTGTAGCCGAACAAAGCATCTTGATATCCCAAAAAAAGGCAAGATTGTTAAAAATAATGAAAAATGAAAGTTAGAAGGATCTTTTTTTATATGAGGAGAGAGTAAGACAAATGCTTAATATGCTTCTGGAAAGTACTAAAAAAAGTAAATGCTCAAAAAACTACAAATTTTCACTTAAAAGCCTGTTTCTTCAAAATGTAATATTTTTCACTTAATGTACCTTTTTCTCAAAAACTACTAATCATATAATCCTAAAATTTTCAGTGAGTAGACTTTTAACACGTTTACACATTTTGATGGAGGAAATTAGATTTACATAGGAAGCGTTTTCAGATATGACTTTTTTAAACTAAATTTGGGGGGGGGGGATTGGACAATTTTTTAGAAAATTCATAATTAATTTAATT